>RPOG01002387.1:0-67398 GCA_008086565.1 Thalassoma bifasciatum
TAAACAAACCACCGTGAGCTCGATGGCTGCTCCAAGTAGTTAAACCTCTATTGTTGAATGATGTCTTTTTCAAGAAGCATTTGCTTTAATAAGAATAATATATTTCACTTTGTGAGCGGGCTGAAGGACACTGAAACACTGCTCTCTGGCAGAATTACAGCCCAATTGTTCAGCGTGAGTGTGCCTTTAAATTCTCCCCTTTGGCCGTCCTGGAAAAGAGCACATGTTGTTTCTACCTGACGTTTCGTTCCACACCAGAGCTTTTCTTTTTTTCTTCCTTCAGCATTTAAAACTTTGTTTTCTTTACTGTATCGAGCATGTTTCTCCTGCAGCTAAATAGCAGTGAAAACAGGAATGAATTGTGCTGTATTTTGGCTCAACTTACAATTTAACTGTTTGAAATAAAATTTTATGAAACCAGTGTTAGACCAGAGGTCATTTTGCGAGAAAAGCATAAAAAGTGGGCACTAAATTGCTTCCATATTTTTTGGTAGGTCATTAGAATATCTCCTATAATCACATTTATCTGAGAAACAATAAATTTAGCCATATTTCCTCTCAAGAAGTAGACTCATTTCACTTCTGCCAGTTTTTAACTTTCAACACTTATACATGTTTTAGTGTCCCTCGCTGTTTTTTAAATTTCATGCCGTTTCAACTTTTTGCCCACAACCATAAACGTAACATTTAAAGAGGAGTCAACAAGGCCTATGATGAAAGGTCCACCATTCCTACTGTGAAACACGGAGGTGGATCACTGATGTTTTGTGGATGTGTGAGCTACAAAGGCTCAGGAAACTTGGTCCAAACTGATGAATGAAGGATGAATGCAGCATGTTATCAGAAAATACTGGAGGAAAATTTACACTCATCAGCCCAGAAGCTGCACATGAGACGTACTTGGACGTTCACACATGACAATGATCCAAAACACAAGGACAAGTGGACCTGCCATTGGCTACAGCAGAATAAAGTGAAGGTTCTGGAGTGGCCATCTCAGTCTCCTGACCTCAGTATCATTGAGCCATTCTGGGGAGATCTCAAACCTGCAGTAGGAGAGCAGNAGAGGAGTCAACAAGGCCTATGATGAAAGGTCCACCATTCCTACTGTGAAACACGGAGGTGGATCACTGATGTTTTGTGGATGTGTGAGCTACAAAGGCTCAGGAAACTTGGTCCAAACTGATGAATGAAGGATGAATGCAGCATGTTATCAGAAAATACTGGAGGAAAATTTACACTCATCAGCCCAGAAGCTGCACATGAGACGTACTTGGACGTTCACACATGACAATGATCCAAAACACAAGGCCAAGTGGACCTGCCATTGGCTACAGCAGAAAAAAGTGAAGGTTCTGGAGTGGCCATCTCAGTCTCCTGATCCTCAATATCATTGAGCCACTCTGGGGAGATCTCAAACCTGCAGTAGGAGAGCAGTACCACTGGAAACCATGGGGGCAGTGTTGCTGTTACTATCTGATAATTAACCCAAGTGAGACACGAAGAAGAAATAACGATGGCAGAACTATTTAACCGCCTCACTGATCTCCACCCCCTTTGACGCTGCCTCTGTTTTTGTCTTTTAGGCAAGAGGCACATTAGCAACACCTCCACAGTAGTCATGTTTGTTTTTGAGTTTGCTGTTGTCATCAACTTTTGACTTTGGGCTAAAGTGAAGGTTCTGGAGTGGCCATCTCAGTCTCCTGACCTCAATGTCATTGAGCCACTCTGGGGAGATCTCAAACCTGCAGTTCATGCAAGACAGACCAAGAATTTACAGGAACTGGAGGCTTTTTGCCAAGAAGAATGGTCAGTTTTACCATCTGAGAAAATAAAGACCCTCATCCACAACGAGCACAAAAGACTTCAAGCTGTCACTGATGTTAAACGGGGAAATACACGCTATTAAGAACTTTTAGTCAGGGTCATTTTGTAAGTTTCTGTTGTCATTATGATTTTAAAAGAGTAAACACATTGTTTGTTAATAAATGTCTTCACCAAACCACAAACCATGAGTGAAAGAGAAGTTTTTGTGTTATTATTCATATTCTCTGAAAGTCATCTCTTATCATCTAATTTGTCAAGCATTCATTTATTACTTACAACGTTAATAAACATGTCAGCAAGAGCTTCTGGATGTTGCTCATTTTCCCAAAAGTTTTAAAACCCCTGGCTTAAAGGAAAAGCATGTCTTCATAAAAAAGTAAAACTTTGAGTCAGATCTGAGCGATAACTGAGCGTTCAGGTTTACAGATGAAGTCGTTTTGGAGTCGTTGTCAGTTTGTATCTCCACTACACCCCCTCCAGTGTTCCTGCTCTCTGTGAGCAATTAAGAATAATTTACCTTCAGCCTTGATTCAAGCCATATTGATATTTCCCCTCGTCCTCCTGTGGATGAATGCAGAGAGGAAAAAACACTGGCTCAAAGGTTGTAAACATGAAGAGGATCTGGTTGAGAGATAATTGCAGCAATTTCCATGATTCATTCATAGCAAAGCGTGCCGATAAGGTCGGCGAACTCTGCAGCACAATGACGACACAGAGGTTCTGCAGAGGAGAGCTCAACCACAAGCAGAAAGTCCCGACATGAGAGGTAAACAAAAGCGAAGCGGTGCTTTACTACAGCAGTAGCCACGGTTTCACTTTTTTACCCTCATGACTCTTTGAAGCTCTGATCTCCAGAGTCTCTTTAGGTCAGCGGCTCCTGATGCTGTTTGGACGAATAAAACACTCGTCTCACCGCTGAAATGCAAACCATGTCTGCGTCAGAAAACAACTAATTTCCACCGAACACTAAAATGTGTGTTCAGAAGTCGTTTCCAGGATGACACCAGAGCCTTTTCTCATTTCTTTAGCTCCGTGTTTTGCCATCCAGACCCTGGGGCTCCTCCTCCTCTGAGCCCTCTGTGCTTCCAGCTATGACGGCTTTGTTCTTCCAAGGCCTCTTCGGGGCCTGCTAATGCAATCAGTGCGAAAAAGCTCGGACATAAAATATAATAGGGGGGAAAGGAGCAGGAAGAGTTATAGGGCTGGGATGAATAGTTTCCCCTTTGAGTTGGTTCCGTTTTCCTTCAATTTATTGCTCTCAGCTAGCTCCTGACCAGAGAGAGAGCTCTGTGTTTCAGCTCCACGCCGGAGGGGTCCAGTGAATCTGCAGCTCTCTGACCTCATCTGAGAGAGTCAAACACATGTTCTGTTCTGCAGGTTCTGCAGTCAAACCCCCCCCCCTTCTCCTAAAACACACTGCAGCAGGAAGGAGAGTAATCCATTCCTCTGCTAACACTACTGGAAGTCCAGGAAGCGCCAGATAACCGTGACTCTGAAAGATGCAACTTTGCCAACTTGCATGAAGAAAAGCTCTGTTTCAATAAGTGAGCTGATGTGGGACGTGAACCTCCGCGTAACCTTTCCATAAAAGTGCCTGGATAGATTTTTTAACCAGCAGTTTACCTGCAAAACAAACAGTGAAGCAGTCACACGAGAAAGGAAGTGATTTACTGCAGGTGATTTTCTACAGCAGGAGCTCAGGTCTAATTTTAGTTCCAGGATGATTGATCTGCAGCTAAGATGAACTTGGTTAAGTTCCTCTTTGAGCCTGATTGTGTGAATGTGTCTCTGTCAGCTCCTGGTGTTATCGATTAAAGAGCGACCCTGTAAACTGGAGACCTTCAGCTGGAGGATACAGTCCAGTTTAATTTGATAAACGTGTTTTAATCTCCTCATCAGATAAATATTTCATGATAATCTACAACCAGGTGTTGCATATAACTGTGTTGGCCTGTTAACTACTGTCATAGTGTCACTTGGCTGTTACAGCTGCCCTCTATTGGTCTGGTGGTGTATTGCAACTGTTTTTATTTTCCCCTCATGCATCTTTGCCCTGATTTGAATCTAAAAGACCTTAAAAACTCAGTAGAAAAACAGACAAACAATCAGCCACAAGACTTATTCGCCCATAGGAGAAAAGTTCTAGGTCGTGGTGTGCTATACTGCAAAGTTGGTATTGATCCAATATTGAGTAAATATAGTACCAGTATCACTGATATCTTGTCAAAATGAATCAAGAATAACACACAACCACTCAAACAAATATTTCTGTTCATGAATGAGAGTAGAAAACTAATCTTCGACCAGAATCTAACCTTTGTGCTTTAGTTTTTGTGAAAGAGTACATTTAAATATTCATGGATATCAATATATTGTATATGGATATAATATTCCAACATTAAATTTATTGATTTGATCAAACAGGTCTCACATTAACTAGGTCTTAAGTAGATTAACTATTACAGAAACACAATCATATTTAGGAAATCAGCAACATACTGATTGTTTTAAGTATCGATCTTATCATGCAAATGTTAATCTATGCTGATACCAACGTTGGCATTGATATATTGATTCCAATCCTGATGGTAGTGATGTTCAGAATAATATCATTACACAGAGTTATCACTTTCTACAAGTTCTACAAGCAGGAAACAGTATTGAAAAATAAAACCAGCAAAATATTGTATCCCAAAGTCAAGTTAAGCTTATACTGCCCTGTTATATGGAAGCCCTTAAAGGCCATAATTCACTATATTTAATTTGCACAGTTTTCTCGGGATAAAGATTTTTTTTTTTTGGACTTTTTCTGCCTTTCTGTAAACATTAGGGGTGGGTGGGTCAATATGAACATATTGCACAGAACTCCATCAAGACTTATAGAAAATCTTGGTGACCTCTGTTCAATTATGTGGCAATACAATAATAATAAAACATATGTTGGAAAAAAAAATCATTTATTTATTCTATTCATGAGAGTTTACAATAATGCAACAATAATTAATAAACACATTTTTTTCTAACATTTGAAACTGGCACTCTACATTACGAGAAAGGAGCAGTTTATTTCCCCCATTAGGTTTTGATCTGTGTCTCTTTTTTGTGTGACAGAAAGTTTTCAGAGCAGACAGACACTCTGTCCAGACGAGTCGTTTATTTTAACCCACTTTGATTCTGTCACTTATTTCCAGTGTGCTGCTCGGATTGATTTCTTTTAAATGATTCTAACACCTCCTAAACTTTCGGTCAGCTTTTAGAATCCCAATTAGCCCATTAGCAGCTAATTAGTGACTGGTGAGAGCTGGAAAAACCGATGGCTCCGCAGTTACAGTGTCCCACCCTCAGGAAACACAAGAAACCAGAGTGGAAACATGTTGACTGAAAGCAAAAATAGCTGCAAGTGTTGAGAGTTTTAGACGAGTTTAGGTGTGAAAAAAAAAAAAAAGAGTCACCTCTAAATGCTCCAAAAACCCAGAAAAGCGTCACTTCTGCCTCTGGTCTTTCTGTACGGCCACCGTGATGAAGCTGGATGAAAGTGGCATTAATGTGAATGACATCAATACTGGAAACTCTGGTTTCATTCCCAGTGAGGACTTTAATATTTTTGTGCCAGTCATGCAAAGAGATCTGAAATGAAAACAAACGCATGAACGACTTCTCTGATGATTTACCTTCACTCACTGAAAACAGTCTGACTTTCATCGACTCCTCTGTTACGGCCTCATGCTGTGAGGGGACGTATTGATCACACAGATCTGTGTCACTTTGGCAACGCTGCATTAAAGCTCAGAGGTCACTTTTTCCAAGAGTCAAACAGAGCGGCTTCAGTCTCAGTCTGGACATTTGGAGAACATCAAGTTAAAATAGCCTCCACTTTTCTTTCATCCTCTCTCATAAAATATTTCCACGTTGAAGAAACCACAACAAAGAGGAGCGAACTCAAAGGATGGACTGTGTTTGCAGAACTGATATATCAGTGTCTGGTTCAAACTCTGTCACACAAAGGGTAAAAATTCAGACGACAGAAAGTGACGAGGACCCCGGTCAACGTGAAGAAAGCTGGTTAGAAGTGAAGAGTTTAAAGCGATAAAAGAAAATAGAAAAGGGCTGTCAAAGTCTGCAGACTCTAAACTGAATCATACTTTCATTATTTGCTCATAATGTCCCCAATTCACAAAAATGTTTCCCTTATAATCATCATGTTTTTGTGCGAGGTCACAAAAATCATCTTAGTGTTTCTCCTCTACCACTATTGAACTGTGAGTTGCACCAACACAAAACAACAGATGGTGAGAGCATTTTAGAGCTTATTTTACTTTTTTTAGGCTTTATTCTGTCCCTTTTGGGCCCCTGTAGGTTTTGTTCGTCTTCTACCACTTTTCCTACCAGTGGGATTTCGAGAATGTCAAACGCAGTCGGCTGAATCAGCTGTTAGAAAAACAACGTACAAAGTGCTGTGATGGCTCTGTTGAAGATCCTGTGACCAACAAGAAAAAAATAAAGCTTGGAAAAAACCTGAATTGCAACCAAAACGTCCCCTCAAATATTCTCCGCTAATTTTTCGACATTCTCAAAATCCCGCTTGGCTGAATCACTTCCTCCAACTTTCATTTTTAAGTTCCCAGCAGGCATGTGGATTTGCATATGAGCTGAATATTAAGAGATCAGTCCACAAAATATTCAGAAATCTTGACTTTTTTTTTAGGAATCTTGACTTTATATTAAGAAATCTTGACTTTATATTTAGAAATCTTGACTTTATATTTAGAAATCTTGACTTCATATTTAGAAATCTTGACTTCATAATTGGAAATCTTAACTAAATATTTAGAATTCTTGAATTCATAATCAATCTTGATTAAATATTTAGAAATCTTGCATAAATATTCAGAAATCTTGTCTAATAACGTAGACATCTTGACTTCATATTAAGAAATCTTGACTAAATATTTAAAAATCTTGACTTGATATTAAAAATCTTGACTAAATATTTAGAAATCTTGAATTCATATTAAGAAATCTTGACTAAATATTTTGAAATCTTGACTTAATTTTAACAATCTTCACTAAATATTTAGAAATCTTGACTAAATATTTAGAAATCTTGACTTCATATTAAGAAATCTTGACTTAATATTAACAATCTTGACTAAATATTTAGAAATCTTGCCTTAATATTAAAAAAATCTTGTCTTAATATTTGGAAATCTTGAATTCCTAATCAATCTTGACTTCACATTAAGTAATCTTGACTAAACATTTAGAAGTTTTGACTAAATATTCAGAAATCTTGACTAAAAACGTAGACATCTTGACTCAATATTTAGAAATTTTGGCTTCATATAAAGACATCTTGACTTCATATTTAATAATCTTGACTAAATATAGAGTAATTTTGGCTTAATATAAAGATATCTCGACTTCATGTTTAGAAATCTCAGCTCTATAGATAGAAATTCTGACTAAATGTTTAGAAATGGTTCCTCAAAATTTTGAAATATGACTTCATATTTAGAAATCTTGGCTAAAAATTAAGAAGTCCTGACTAAATATTTAGATATCTTTGCTTAAGGTTTTTGAAATCAGGACTTCATATTAAGAAACCTTGGCTGAATATTTGGAAATATAGACTTCATATTAAGAAATCTAGGCAAAAAATTATGAAATGTTGATGTCATTTATAGAAATCTTTTCTTAAAATCTAGAAATCTTTCCCCCCAGATTTTGAAATATTGACTTCATGTTGAGAAATCTCTCTCGAGATTTAGAAATCTTGACAAATTATTTAGAAATCTTTGATCAAAATTGAAAAATTGTGACTTAATATTTAGAAATCTTGGCTAAATATTTAGAAATTATGACTTCCTAATTTAATATTATTGTATATATAATATACAGTTACATATATATTTATTTATTATTGTATTTATAATCCCTATTATTTAGAAATCTTGACCGAATATTTAGAAATTTTAGCAAATATTTTGAAAGTAAACTTAATGTTGAGAAATGAGCTGACAATTTAGAATGAGGACTTGAATTTATAACATTAATATCTAACATTTAACATTTAGATAGTACATTCAACATTTATTTATCATATTTGACAAAAGTCACAAATATTTCTCTAAATCTTAATAAAAAGTTATATTTTAGGGCTAAATGCAGAGAAATGATGTTGTTTACTTTACAATCAGCGCCCGATAGTATCTGCCAGTTTTTTTTATTTATTTCAGCATCAGCTCTCATGATCATTGTTACTACAAACTTTACACAATGCTGCACTGTTGCTCCTTCATGTTATTATAAACTAAAACATGTTAGTTATGAGAAAACACATTTTTTTCGTAGAAGTGCACTAAAAAACTGAAGCTCCGGGTCATACGAGGATATATTTATTGGTTGTGGTCTGCGGTGAAATTGCCAAGAGCAGCTTTTAGAAAACTGCTGTTGAATGCTTCTTTCAGGGAAGTGAACTCTTAATCACGCAGCAGTGACACTGTACATGCTCCTCAGTGAAATTACATCACTGCGTTAGGGACTGCGGCGTAAATCAGGTTAAACCCGCTCTGATCTCCACGCGTCCGCTCTGATCACTGCGGTGCTACTTTTTAAAGACGTGATGGTTGCTCTGCGTCCTCCGCTCACACACTGTCACCCATGAGGCCGTTATAACGCCGTGATTTACTCGTCCGACTCTGTGATAATTTACAGCACGCTCTGCAGACACGAAACAAAGTCCTCCATCTTTTTCACTTGGAGAGGAGGATGAATTCCTGATTGTATCTGTAACACTTTGGTTTCAGGCTTCGCTGCATGAGAGAGGTGAAGTCAGATCAGTTTGAGCTGTAAAACTTCGGTGTAATGGTGTCATCGGTTTCACTCTCTGGGTCTGCTTCACCTCAGAAAACCAATGTTTCTTTCAGGCTTTTCCCCACAAGCTGGCACTCCTCCTCGCCTGCTGCTCTTTCGCTTCATCATTGTCACAACAAGCACAGGGTTTACATCACTACGCTGTGGACTTTTCTGGATACAAGAACTTCACTCTGGGGCCGTTAAAGGTTTTAATTCTTCCCTGAACCCACAAAAGCTGCATTACACAAGATGCTGCTTTCATCTGCTTCATCCTCAAACTCATGACTTCTTCAGCGCTGCCAGAGCCCACATGGTGAAAACCAAACTTCTCTCTCTCTCTCTAGAAAATAAATTTGTCTTTGGACTGATTTTTCTTGCTCTGATTTCACATCTGTGACCTGAGAGTGGGAAAGTTTTTTAAAGGGTGTGTTTAAAACAGTTTGATGTGAAAAATCTTCTGGCTCTCAGGACGTATTGTGTTTTATGATTTCAACAGGCTGAGGGAGGCAATTCGTATGAGAAAAAAACCTTTGAAGAGATCGTTTTGTGAAGAGAAGAGGGGTTGAATGAGGTACAGCAGCTGCAAACAGGGTCAACTTTACTCTGTTATTGACCAATTTTCAAGACGCCCTGACTAAAACATCAATATAAGTGTTAATGCATAATTTTTTTTAATGCAAGACTTCTTCCAGACACCCTTATAGAGGCCAATGTTTTTAGCCACTGAGATGCTACACTTGGATAACTCATTCACAAGCTGCGTAACCATGTTAACTGATTACAGCCAAAGTCAAATTCACTTGTTGAATCCTCCAAATGTGTCCAATAAACCAAAGTTTCCATCACAACCACCCACAGTATCTTACATTATCATCATTCTGGTTTAACTCTCAACCAATCACACAAACCAGACTCACTCCTGATGGAGTTTTGATCCAAGGTTTGATCCAATCAAACAAAGCAAAAGAAACCTTAAATAAAAACACACACACCATAAAAACAGACTTATTCATAATTCACTCCATGCACACTTGTCAGTCAACACCCGCTATAACACCTGAGCAGCTTGAGTCACATAACCAAGGATTTTGAAATATGTCTTATTATAATCCCCAATTTAAAATAATATCATCAGCACTGGAATAGGTTATTTCTAAATGCTTTTTCTTAGCTTCCAGATCTGATTGGATGAGACCAGACTGATTTAAGGCAGTCCGATGACTATGTCAGTACCACACCAGCTGACAAAGTTAAGCAGTGAGAAGAGAGATCAGTGTTTTTCTCTGCTGAAAACGGTGACAGTGATTCATACAGTAGTAATAGTGGAAACAGGAGCTGGACTGTATGACAGACAAGGGACAGAAGAGCAGAAGAAAGATAAACAGGAGAGTGATAGAGCACAGGCTAAAGGCTAAAACAGTCACTAATGTGTTTGTGCTAATGTTGATTCCTGTCCACATGCAGCAGTTATTCTGCAGTGATCTGTTCAAACCTGAGAGTCTATCAATAAAATGAAGAGCCAGGTTACGTTTGCTCTGCTTGGTGAGGTTGGAGTTGGTAGATGAGCACTGGTAGGACACAACCAGGATTCAATGACGTTACTGACATGTATCAGAGCACCGAGCTGTGAGAAGCTACGCTAAATGTGGCTGACTACCAAACTATGCAACAAACTTAANGGAAACAGGAGCTGGACTGTATGACAGACAAGGGACAGAAGAGCAGAAGAAAGATAAACAGGAGAGTGATAGAGCACAGGCTAAAGGCTAAAACAGTCACTAATGTGTTTGTGCTAATGTTGATTCCTGTCCACATGCAGCAGTTATTCTGCAGTGATCTGTTCAAACCTGAGAGTCTATCAATAAAATGAAGAGCCAGGTTACGTTTGCTCTGCTTGGTGAGGTTGGAGTTGGTAGATGAGCACTGGTAGGACACAACCAGGATTCAATGACGTTACTGACATGTATCAGAGCACCGAGCTGTGAGAAGCTACGCTAAATGTGGCTGACTACCAAACTATGCAACAAACTTAAAAAGGTTTGCTCATTGTTATGTTTTAAATAACAGCACTGTGTAACTGTTGATAAGTATATAACCTTGTTGTGTTGTATCAAATACAAAGTTGTCTTGAACAAAGACAAGTGGAGTTAAAAGGGAAATCTGATAAACAAATACACGTCATTTCATCAGGACAGTTTGCGCGAGTCTTCCAGCCAGAGGGGGGCGCTGCAGTCTACTTCATACAGCTTCTCCTCACAGTAACTTTAAGATATTATTCTTGCTCAAAGACAGTTAAAAAGCATTTTTTTTCATCAATTGGTGGTATTTTAAACCCTTTACAAACCGTTTTTGGATCTTTTTCTTTGTTGAGATCTGGACTGGTCAGGTCAATGCTTCTCATATGAAGTCTAATAAGAAAATTTGTGCTAAAAAGCTGAGTTAATATTCTCCATCTTTATGTCTTTATGTCTCACGTAGGCTTCAGTATTTAATTGAGTCACTTTAAAAGCATGTTAACTTCCTCGGTGAAGCTGTAATTAATGAATCTGGTGTAATGTGTCGACGTTAAAGCTCATAATGAGGAGCGTAGCCACAGAGGGGGTCGCCCCCCCCCGCCTCGAATCTTTGCTCCAGGCTGCTGAGTCATGATGCAAGGCTGCTGAGTCATGATGCAACAGTGCCTGGGTTCACGGCGAGGGGTAAACATCTGTTTTCACCTCATCTGGATGCTGAAAAATGAACGAATGACCCCTCAGTGTAGACTTCCTCCAGACGAGCAGCACAGAGACGATCTGTGGGGTTTGAGGTTTCAGGACGAAGAGGAGGAGGAGGAGGAGGAGGAGGAGGAGGGGGCATCTGGTTGTTGTTCTGCACCTCCCAGGGCTACAGACTCAGTCTGCATTAAAGAGACATTATGCTAATTCTTACATCCATAATAGAGTTCTTATTCCAAGCCTTTAGATTTCACTTGTTTTGTGAATAAAACAAACATGCAGCACTAATTGGGGACATGATATAACGCTTTAATATCTTTTCTTTCACTTGTTTTGAGTTTGTCCTGATGTTTTTTTTGTGTTGGTGGTTTGCTGCGTCTGTGGTTACAGATGTAACGTTTTGTTCGGAGTGCAGCAGTGACATGCGGCTCATGTGGAGGTCTTCATTTTAGCGTCGCTGGTTTTTGTTAGACTTGTCCCCTGAGGTGGTCTGACATCTAAATAAACTCCCGGATCCTGGTTGTATCTGAAATAAACCCTCGTTTTGGAGTGAAACTGATCCGTGCAGCACAGAGAAGCTGCAGACCGAGCGGTTGAGAATCTGTTTGGTGTTTCCTCGTGATCAGGTGATGAGAGGAGCAGAAAGAGATAGAAGATGAATGGATTATGAGTTACAGTCTGACTGTTTGAACCAAACCTCATCAAACTGACATCTTCACATTTTTCTACCCTTGAAACACTTGTCTTTTCTCAAACAGCCTCATTTGTTTTACGGTTCAGAGGGGAGTTCAGCGTTGTGACTAACTCTTGGCTAAATTCAGTGTTTTGTTTGAAGTCTTGTTGTCACAGTGATGTTTGCAAACACAAACTACACCCAATGACCTCCTCATCTGAGCGAGACCTCACAGAGCTCACAAAGGAGGATTATAGAGTTTCAGATTTGATCCACATCCATCCTCAGTCAACCTTTACCAGAAAATACACTCGCTCTGTCGGATCTGAAGTGACGTAGTCTGTTCATCAGCTGATCAGAAGTTTTAGAGCACAGACTTTAAAAGACAAAATCTGCACAAAAATGTGGATTTTAGGTCATTTTCTGTCAGGTATTCACGCAGTCATGACCTCTTTGAACGTCGTCAGATTGTTTGGCTGCATAAACAACACAGCGCCATCACTGCTGAAGTTGGTCGCAGTCAGACTTTTTAGATTTCTTCAAAGATCCTGAGGGTTTTCACAAAAACATTTCACTAGTACTGAACCGAAGGATCTGATTGGCTGTCAGTCAAGACACAGGACGATTCTTGACACAAAAATTAAAGTCATTACTGGAGCCGTCTGCAGCCCAATAACCATCAGACAAGAGGACGTCTCCTTACACTAAACTGCCTGTTTGGACTTTGACAGAGAGCATCATGGGACGTTGAAATCTAAATCACATTGAGAATATTATGGGATGGATGGATGGAGAGGGAAGTTTACAAAACTGGACGTCAGTTCCAGACAGTGGAACTCTTTCGTCGCTGCTTGCAACTCTGTCTTTGCCTCTTTATGAAGAAATGGGACAGATAAATCAATTTAAGTGCATGATTAGGTCAAATTAATAACGACTGTTGTAAGAAGCTGAGTTGTTATTTAAGCTGATATCAGTGAGAACAGAGTTAACAGTGAGTGAGCGAACATTCCCTGGAATGGGAAAAAGCCAAAATGAGAGAGAGAGGGAGGGGGAAAAGAGAGATGTTTGTATGTCCAAGAGAGATTAACATGAAAAAGCTGTGAAAGTTTGTGACAGCGGTGGAGGTTTTTGTGTTTGTGGATACATTCCAACCGGGCCACAACCTCAGCGGCAGATGTGGCGTTCGATTGGAGTCGGGAACAGGCGGCTTATCTGATGCCAAATGACTGATGATTGGCTGAGCGGTCGCTGAAAACTGACCCCTGAAATGTTTGCAAACAGCTCCAGATATAATCCTCTCTTTAAATATGAACTGTGAGTGAATCGAGCCTCGCGACAGAAGTCTGAGTTAAAAAGAGAATAATGTTAAGATGACGTCAAAACTCGGCGGCGCCATAGATTCATAAAAGTTGAGATATGTTTGTAATTATTAAGCAAAGACTCATTGGAGTCCCTCCTCCAGACAATGGCTGCAGTATAGAGCTGAGAGAGTGATTATTCTGGTGGTCGTGGTCCTGCGAGCCTCGAGTATCAAAAGCCAGAAGCAGCGTCAGAGGTTCCTGAATTATACGAGCTAAACCAAAGGCTGCGGACTCACAGCTGTGGACAGGATCTGACACTGTCTCGCCTGGAAAACTGAGAAAAAAAGGAGCCAGGGAGGAAGTGAAAAGCCCTCAGTGGAAGAAGTCAAGTCCATTTCTGGCAGTTAGAGTCTGATGGACTGCAGATTTGAGTTCCTGATGGTCTATATAAGTGTTTATGATTCATCACATGTCNAATAATGTTAAGATGACGTCAAAACTCGGCGGCGCCATAGATTCATAAAAGTTGAGATATGTTTGTAATTATTAAGCAAAGACTCATTGGAGTCCCTCCTCCAGACAATGGCTGCAGTATAGAGCTGAGAGAGTGATTATTCTGGTGGTCGTGGTCCTGCGAGCCTCGAGTATCAAAAGCCAGAAGCAGCGTCAGAGGTTCCTGAATTATACGAGCTAAACCAAAGGCTGCGGACTCACAGCTGTGGACAGGATCTGACACTGTCTCGCCTGGAAAACTGAGAAAAAAAGGAGCCAGGGAGGAAGTGAAAAGCCCTCAGTGGAAGAAGTCAAGTCCATTTCTGGCAGTTAGAGTCTGATGGACTGCAGATTTGAGTTCCTGATGGTCTATATAAGTGTTTATGATTCATCACATGTCTGCAGAGATTCAAAGAGGACGTTTTCAAGATCCTCACTCCGGTTTCTGCATGTTGCATGTTCAAAGATTAAACAATCCCTTTGAAAGTGATGGAAAACAGATCAAGAAGTCAGCCAGTGGACTTATAAACCTGAATTAACCACAGTGACCTGCACAGGTATGTTAATGCATCTGCTGCTGCTCTGTTTAAGAGTGTCTTCAAGTAGCAGGCAGATCGATCTGAAATAATGATGTATATGATAATGGGACCAGGATATTGCCATTGAGATCACGAACCCCTTTTTTAAGGGAGACCTGGCCAAGAGGCAGCAGCAAAAACACATTGTAGAATAAAATAGATATCTGGGTATCAATTGTTCAAGCAGCCGAATTAAAACATCGACAATCAAGGGAGTCTGCTTCTATTTCTTTTAAGATAAGAAAAGGTTTCTTGTATCAAGACATCTTTCTAATTTCAAGAAACTTTATGACACATTTGTCTTATCCCATTGGCAGATTTTTTTGACTTGTTACAAGCAATTTACACCTCATTTTTGTCTTTTAAAACTTGAAATAAGACATTTTTATGACCTGATCTGGTGAATGTGGCTCAAATTAAGAATAATAAGACAATTGTTCCTACAAATAAGACATAATGACTTGTTTAGATTTCAGTTTTTACAGCGTACCAAGTTTTGAAGTAACACACACCACTAGTGACTTGTTGAATAATTGAATTATGCAACTCAAACTCTTCAGCTTTTGCAAAGACTGGTGCACAACATGAAGCATTCAGTCAAAGAGAAATCCAGACTTTGATTGTAAAACGTTTTCTAATCCCTTCTCCTCTCGCCGCCACGGCAGACCACCCGTTTCAAACACAGTTGAAAGAAAGCACACATTATCAGATACAGTCCAAAGGCTCCTGATAGATAAACTTTTGTCCGAATCAGCTGCTAATGACGTGGAAAAAACGCCTTTTCTCATGTGTTTAACTGGTCTGTAAAAACCTTCAGTGCGACTGTAGAAGAAAGGCAACAGAAACGGTTAAAAAATGTTGTCGGGAAGGTTTGAAACGTAGGAGGAGAATGAAATCAGCTGTTGATCTCAAAGCTGAAATGGTGACGGTCAAGTGAACCTTTGCCCCGAGCCGCCACGAGCCTCCACACACACACACATGCAGCACAGATTCAAAGGCGCGCTGATAACGGCCAAGTCATTTCACGGTGGCGGCAAATCTGTGTTTGGAGCCAGATTTTAGAAAGTGATGTAAACGCTACACTTCAGCCGCACTTACAAACGACTTACTGTAAAGAGAAAAACAACCTTAAAGGCTGTATTTAGTCTGGGTTGGGAACCATCTCCAGGCCTTGAATACACATCATTTTCTAACACAACAAAGGAGCAGAAATATTTACCCTGACCGAGCCAAAGACAACAACGCTGCTCCGCAGAAACTAACACTGGCATCGGGGCAGTAAACTTCTCAGAGCTGCTTTGAAATATTTGCTTTTCCCATCAGGACTAGAGACGAGGTTGGCAGAGACAGAAGAGTCAGCGTGTGGAGTCAGCAGAAAGTGATATCTCTCTTTCACTCCTGGCTGGAAAAGCTGGATTTTTTTTTTTTTTTTTTTACCTGATCACTTTTTAGAACAGGGAGCAGAACACGCTACAGCTGACGGTTATGTAAGCAGATCAGGGTCTGTTTCGTGAAGCAGCTTTAATCTGGAAAACTCAGTAAAATCCAGACTTTTTCCAGAAGCTCGTGTTTCATATCTCACTGTTTTCCAGCTTTAACTTGTGCATAAATGTTTTAAAATGTGTCGTACTGGAATAAATCTTTGCTGGGAAATCCCCTTAAATTGTCAGATCAGAGTAAATTGCAGGAATAATTCTAATCTATATTCAGTTTTTAAAAGAGGAGGACAACAGTTATTTACTGCAGAGGCTGTGATAACTGGGATTTATCGTTAAATGTTTAACAGGGGGGGGATTGTAAATACATCAACAGCTCTCAACAAAAACATAAATGCAACACTTTTCACTGCAAAAAAATGAAATCAAAGCAAGTCATTATGTCTTAAAACAGTAAAAATTGCCTTATTTTTCTAGATGTGAGCTAAATTCACCAGACCAGGTCATAAAAATGTCGTATTTTAAGTTTTGAAAAGACAAAATGAGATCTGAATTGCTTGTAGCAAGTCAAAAAATCTGATAATGTGATAAGAAAATTCACTCATGCAGATGTCTTAATACAAGGAACTTTTTTCTTATCCCATTGCAAGGTTTTTTTTGACTCGTTACAAGCAATTTAGACCTCATTTTTGTCCTTAAATAACTTAAAATAAGACATTTACCTGGACTTGTTGGTAGATTTTAGCTCAAAGCAAGAATAATAAGACAGATTTGACTAAAACTAAGACAAAATGACTTGCTTAGATTTTAGTTTTGCTCAAAAATTTGGCAAAGTCTGTGTTAGATTCAATCTTCTTTGCCAAAATTATCCATCCACCCCACAGGTTTGACATATTAAAATGCTGATTAGACGTGTAGTTTTATCACACAACACCATGCCATAAGTTTTGAGGGAGGGTTAATTTGGCAAGGGATCTCCATCAGAGCTGCTGCCCGTGAATTTGATGCACTTTTTTTTTTTTTTGCAATAAGCCGTCTCCAAAGGAATTTAGCAGTACATCCAACCAGCCTCTCAACCAAACCAGCATCTTCACCTCCAAGGCCACAACCACATATATATATATATTTTTATGTGTTTAGTCCTCTCATCCACAGGAAACCACTGTTTTACTTCACTAAAAACGATCTTTTCTAAAAACTCTGGTTTCATGGTTGCATGTAAACGTCAAAGCCACTGACGTCACATATATGCCACGTTTGTTGATGGCAGGCATGAATATGACGAGCATAAATGCTGCGGGCGTGTTAGTTTTAACAAAAAGGCTGCATAACCAGGTCAGAGGTCGCCACAAAAACTGCTCCCCCTTGTGGCTGGCTGCAGTACAGGTCAAAATCTCCATCTCTCAATGCATTCCAGATGAGAGGTGGTTAAACTTTAAAACATTATTGCACCTCTTATAATTGTTCCTTACATGCTTACCCTGCATTGATATGAAGATGTAAAAAAGGTCAGTTGGTTACAGATTTATTTCCAATTCACGATAACTTTTGGTGTAAGATTAAAAATCAAATAAGGCGATTCTGCTGTAATAAACTTTTTTATCTTTGCAAATTTTATAAAATCAGGGCTCTAATCTTTACCAATGACTGTATATAGAATGGAAAGCGCGCTTCCACCTGTCACCGTTCTACGTTTTTGAAGCCAAAAAACCCCGTTTCTCTAGCCGCCATTGTGCAGCCAGAGTCTGCGCAGTAGAGAATTTCTGGTGGAGCCAAGTAAAAAAGAGAAATAAAAATATTCATTTCTTCTTCTTCAGAAGGTTTAGTCTCCTTTTGGCTCTTTCCCGAAGTTTCTTATATCCCCGATAAAAACTACTCACGAACGGCAGCTGTGAACTATCGCAAAACGAAACTTATATCGCGGTTTTTAACGTCCAATAACTAATGAGAAACTCACTTCTCAGAAAAAAAACACCCGAACACCATGCAGCCAGATGACATCATCATACTACCTTAGCGTAAGGATGAGAGAAACGTTTCTACGAGGTATCGTAATTTTTTAAAGTTTTCCCGGCTCATATCTGGAATACATGGGGAGGCGGGGCTTATGACCTATACTGCAGTCAGACACCAGGGGGCGGGGCTTATGACCTATACTGCAGCCAGACACCAGGGGGCGGGGCATCTGCTGGAGGCTTCAGTTTGAGCCGAACGTCGTTATGTCCACTCATTATACAGTCTATGATCTTTACCCGTATTTGTTGTTTTTCTAAAAAAATTAAAAATGTTTCTTGAACCACTAAAAATAATGAAAAAACAAACAAAAAAAAAAATCGCAAAAAAATGTACAACTACTATTCTCTTCACATGCTTAATTTCATTTATTTATTTTCCTTTGTATCTCATTGACATCTAATTTAACTTATCTACTTTTATTGCTTTTATAACTTCACCACTGATTGATGTGGTGAATTAAGACCAAAATGCCAAATATTTATTTACGATAAAGTTAAACATTACAAAAAAAAAATCCATCAGCTCCACTTCCTGAAACAGAAATCCAGAGTAGTATACAACTTAACAGGTCCAACAAAACAGTCATATTACATACTTCATGTGAAAGTAGTAGGTAGTAGTCAGTGCCTACTACCTACTACTTTCACATGTAGTAGGTAGTAGGCGGTTGGGAAAACAGCCATTCTCTCTGAACAGATCTGTCAGCCTCCTCTCTTCTCTCACTTGTTGCCTTGTTGTCTTTGCCCTTCAAAATAAAAGCACATTTTTCCAAACTTGTCACTGAGGACAGTTCGTTTCAGTCTGCGTTGTTATGTAATCCTTTACGTATGGACTCTGGTCGGGCGCTGACGTCAGCTCTTGGTTCTGGTGGCACGTTGATAGGCTTCTATATGACATGACGACAATTATGAAGCTATTTTGGCAAGTTTCAAAACGCTCTGCCTGGGAAAAAGTCCCCAAAACCCGACGTAATGAGAGGGGCGTTGGATCGAATGGTTCCTCATTTCCCATCAGTCACTGCTAGTTTGTAAACAAGGCTGAGATGTGGAATAAATGTTTACTCTGCGTGCTCATGTCAGGGGTGTGGATTGAGGCCTGGAAACACCACTTTCTCATGGTGAGAATCAAAAGATCGACTGTGCTTCAATCTCAGTAATTAGACTTAGACATGTCGGGTTACACAGAACCCGCAGGAAAGGCTGGAAAAAACGAAGTCCCCTTCCTCTGTTTTCAGCGACTCGGAGAGATGTTCTGTGAATCAGCATCGTGTCCCAGCTGACAAAGCAGGAAGAAGAGTCTGAAATTACCCCAAAAGCTGCTTCACCACTTCAGCCGTCACTGAGAAACAGGAGAGCAGTGTTTTCTCCATTTGTGTGTGGAAAAAAAAAAGCTCAAATTGAAATACTTTCCCTCTCATCTGTGCCAGGTAGAAACCACATGCACAGGTACAAAATCACAAACACACCGCCGTATATCAGATAATCACGACGTCTGAAAATGTCGCCAAAGCCACAGAGAGTCTCACACTCGTCCTGGACTCTGTAATCAAGCTTCATTTAAGGCCACACGACATTCAGACGGCAATAAAAGTCCCGTTTGAGTGTTTGTTTTCCAGAGTGTGTCGCTGTCAGAGCTGTCAGCGACTTCTCTCCTCCTTCATTTCCTTCAAACCCAGCAGTTTCATTTCCTCTCAGCGCAGGTAAACCCCGTTTCCCGTAAAAGTTTCTCTTAATAAAGATCAAGTTTGACTCTTTTTTTTTTAAACTTTAGCCCATCTGATAAGAGAGGCTTCAAGATAAATGTGGCCATTATTCCTTCTTTATGATTTTCTGTTTCAGCATGGCAGACAGTGAAGTGAGGGATGTTCTTACGAACTGACCCGATCTAACCCGCCCGTTATTCTTCATTAGATTCAATCCATTCGTTTTCTTATCTTTCCTGGTGTCACAGAGGTTTGGAGCCAATCCCAGATAACAGCAGGTAAGAGCTTCAGATGTATGAAATAAAATGAGAGTAATATAACACTCAAGGTCACTGATTTGATTATATTCTCTGTATTATGGACCCCTGATGTAGTGGCACCAACCACAAGGTCGAGTCAGGACAAAGATCACGTTTCTGCAAAAGTTCAAATCTTTGCAAGTGTTTAAGTCGGAATATTCAATACATTTAATATGTGTCACATTTACTCAAGTCTAGACATACAAACTTTATCAAAGATACTACAATCACAAAACAAGGCCTAAAATGCTTTTTACATTAATGATATATCCACATATATTTCAACCTAGTGCTAAGAAACTTACCAAAAGAAATTGCATGTTACATTGGCAGGGATTTTTCCTATCAACAAATATTTTGAGCCTCTTTTTTGGCTCAACGCCTTCATGCAATGAGATTAGTTGTTGAGTAATCTGACATTTTTATCTGTACTGGAGTTCAGACAAAGAAACTGAACGCCAAAGAAATGGTCTCACCCCGTGTCAGATGGTCAAGTCTTGGAGTAACATTTAATCCAGATCTAAGTTTTACACCACATATTTCCTAATCCCACACTATCCCCTAGAGGTCAGCGGATCAAACTAAAATATCGTGGTCAATGACAAAAAGAGGGTCGAAAAACGTATTTTTTAA
This sequence comes from Thalassoma bifasciatum, assembly GCA_008086565.1. Classification (NCBI taxonomy): domain Eukaryota; kingdom Metazoa; phylum Chordata; class Actinopteri; order Labriformes; family Labridae; genus Thalassoma; species Thalassoma bifasciatum. The sequence continues at coordinate 20,527 of RPOG01002387.1, forward strand.
AAGTTCTTTGAAAATGGATAAAAACATATTTCTGAGAGAAGAATTATGTTTTCTAACAGATTTCAGTAGTTGACCAACATTTCAAAGTTTTTAGGTTCATTATTTTTTAGTATTTTTAATTTGAGCACCCAAAAATGTCAGGTGGCGCAACCAAATATATGAAAATATATTTATATGTTCCTGTTATTTTTTCTGTGTGAAATTATTGGCAAGTATCTCTCAAGTGTCTGTAGTGACTCATACATTTTCATTTTGTGTGTTTCATTTCTTTTATTTGTGAATAAGATAAATAATTTGATGTTAAAATAACATTTCACATTATTACATTGGTTGTTCCACCTGACATGGAAATTGTTCCAGTCACCAATGAAGTGAAAAAACCTTTTTTATCAGTATTTCAGAGAAATCTACAAACTTTTCCACTTGGTCACAAATGTCATTTGGGCTCCTCTGGCTGATGCAGTTTCCTGTTTTATTCTCTTCACTTTAAAATAAAAGTCTAATGTTACAGTTGCACCACCCTGACATTTGACATGGTGAAAATTAAGGGACAAAAGTTTTTAAAATTTCTCAACAGCTTTAAAATCCTTTTTATTTGCAAAGAATGTTTTATTTAAAAGTGTTTTTGTGCTCCTCTAACTCACTTTTCTTTGAGCACTCTGCTAAAAATGTTTTATTTTGCTAAACAAGTTTATTAGACTACCACCCAGTGCAAGTTGTTTTGCACTGCTGCTCTACATTATCAGTAAATCACTGGTTTCTTAAGTATTTTTTATGTTTCTGTAATGGTGAATCTGCCAATACGCCCAAGCTGTTTAATCAAAATGTTATATCAAATGCTAGTATAAATTAATTGCTGTTATCCATAAATATTGAAATTTACTGGTTTTTTTTTAGTTTTAGTGATTGTGTGTTATTTTAATTAATTTTAAAGACCTGCTTTTCCATGTCAAAAGTATCAGTATCGGTATTGATATCAGTGATACTGGCCCTGTATTTACTTGATATTGGATCGATACCAAATTTTGCAGCCTAGTTTGGGAATTGCTTTTTTCCCCTCTTCCTCCCTGTTGTTTCTCTTTTTTCTTATCTAAAAAAACGAGGCACTGCACTCACTGGCTGACCCGCGGTTCTCCTGCTCCCCCCTGTTATATGTCACTGTCATTTTTTCAGTTTCTTGGACAGGATGAAGCTAAAATGTTATTTCGCTGCTGTGCAATGAAGTAAAGTATCCTATAATCTTGAAATAAGAAGTCACAGAGTAATTGGGTTGGGATGATGGGAGTCAGAGAGTTGGAGTCTGATGATTGGAGCGGGCGAACGAGGAGTGGTCAGTCAGAAATTAGGCGGTGAGGTTGTTTCAGGGAGGATCCCGATGTGGATTTGTGTGTCAGTGAAGTTACTGAAGGACGAGTGTGAGTGCGAGAGTTGGTGAGCGATTCATTAAACATTTAAATCACTCACAGCATGTCAATTTTAAATCAATATCCCATGAAGTGTCTGTTTACACAAAACTACATCTCCCCTAACTTTCAGCATGACTTCTATCGGTGCTGTTATACATTTTGTAAACACTCAAACATAATTTCCTGTGGCATGTGGCTTCCCAAACGGGCAGGCTTTGTTTGTATTAGTTGGAGCAGATGTATATATGAAGTTGGTTTAAATGTAATTGCTTAGAATAACAGCCCACCACACGTCACCCTAAACAAATGATGTATTTTGGCTTTAATATGTATGAGAGCGGCTTTATCTAACAAAGGAGGGGTCTGTGTTTTTATATATCAGGGAAAATAATGACAACACTGCTATAAAACATCAGTCAACCACAGCCAGAGATATAAAATGCATTACACTATTTTAATGCATGAGATGTGGTTTATTGAGCCGCTCTCAGAAGGTTCAATTTATGGTCAAAGCTGGCCGCTCCACATCGGTTTCAGTGACCACAAATTTCCTCTCACTTCTTTTGAAACCTAATCAGGTCTTCCTGTTGCACTTGGAATTCAAAGATAGCCCCCCCCCGCTCTGATTAGCTGCAAAAATAAAAACAAAGCCCTCTTTTCCATTCGGCTTCTTCGTCCCAGCATTCTCTAAATCTGTGACGGATAAACTGAGAATTCAAAGTCCTGGTTCATCTCGACGTAAAAGCTCACTTCCTGCCTCACGTACAGCGGACACGTGAAGGTGTTGTTGTTCGTCGTAAAACCCTGGAGGTGCAAAGAGGGCATGAAAGTGTTGAATGTGATGTGTTTAAGTACCGTTGGCGTATCCGTAAATGATGAAACAATAGCAGCCGTAGACGCGCTGGTATGTACGGCTTCTTGTTGATTTTGGACATTTCCTCAGAGAGAGTCAGCTTTGGAGGAATTTAGATAAGACGTCTCGCTGAGTGAGCAGAAGTGTTTGGTGTTTATAAAACATCATCATGGCTCTTTTATGGGTTTTATGAGTTAATGGATTTTGAACAAAGAGCGTCCACATGCTTCTGTTCTGCTTCTGTAACAGCACAGAGAGGATATCTGGATGCGTGATGAGTGGTCTCAAAGAAACATCCTCACCATGAATCAAACGCTGGAGGAGGCTTCAAACCAAATTCTCATTCCCCTTCAAATCTATATTTGATAAATTAATATTTCTGTTACCTTTCTAATGTTTGTTCATGCCTAAAACACGCCTGCAACTTTGTGATCTGCACGTAAAGTGAATGCATCACTTTTGAGAAGTTGCAAATTTCTTTTGCCCCAATGACTTAGGCACAAAAAATTAAAGAAGCTTGTCTTTTATTGATGATTTTTTTTGTAGGAACAATGCCTCTTGGCAATAGATCTTATACCGCCAGCCTGACTATTATTGTCCTTCTGATTGGAGCTACATGTGTTTGTAGTTTGGGCGGTCGACTGCACCCATAAGAATTTTGCCAAATCCTCTTGCCATTACCAAGCAGCTTTTGCTCTGCCAATGGGATAAGACGAATTCACCCGGGAAGTTTCTTGAAACTAGAAAGATGTCTTAAAACAAGCATCTTTTATCTTATCCCATTGGCCGATTTTTTTTACTTGTTACAAGCAATTTACACCTCATTTTTATCTGTAAAAAACTTGAAATAAGACATTTTTATGACCTGGTCTGGTGAATGTGGCTCAAATTAAGAACAATAAGACAATTTTTACTACAAATAAGACATAATGACTTGCTTAGATTTCCGTTTTTGCAGTGTGGCTCTTCATTTTATTGATAGACTCTCAGGTTTGAACAGATCACTGCAGAATAACTGCTGCATGTGGACAGGAATCAACATTAGCACAAACACATTAGAGACTGTTTTAGCCTTTAGCCTGTGCTCTATCACTCTCCTGTTTATCTTTCTTCTGCTCTTCTGTCTCCTGTTTCCGTCATTACTACGAAAGAAATCACAGAAATTATTTTCAACAGGGAAAAACACAGATCTCTCTTCTCTCTGCTAAACCGTGTCAGCTGGTGTGGCGTTGTCATAGAGACTTAAACTCACTGTTCAATCCAGTCTAGTCTGATCCAATCGGGAAGCTGGGAATTAGCATTTAGAAATAACCTATTTTAAAAAACTTGAAATGAGACACTTTCATGACCTTGTCTAGTAAATGTGGCTCAAATCAAGAATAGTCAGACACATTTTATTAAAAATAAGACATAATGACTTGCTTAGATTTCAGTTTTTGCAGTGTGTTTGGTTTTCCAGGCTCCTAATACTGTATTTCTGGTTCCTTTACCCCTAATTCACACATAAAGAGTGCGCTGCAGAACGCCAGCGCCGCGACATTCGGCTCACGCCAATTCACACTGGAAGCGTCTGTGGAGCGCACTCTGTAGCAGCTGGATACCAGAACATAAGATCACAAGAGAAACACATGTTCCTGCAGGATTTATTATGCACTGGCTCGTCCCAAAATTTAGAAGTTTAATTCCAAACCTCCTCTTTTCCGTTGGTGTCATTGTAGAAAGGACGTGTGTCATATTTAATCCTTTGAAGTTTTCCACCTCCAAAATAAACTTTTCCTCGTCCGTGTCGTCCGATTACATTTGTCTCTGACCTGCTGATGATTTCTGGCTCTGTGCCACTCATAGACTGTATGAAACACAACTGGGAGTGATGAAATTTTGATTTACATGGATGAAATTTAAGATCAGGAGCAAGAAGGTGGCGTTTTATTTTGAAATGACCGGACGCTCTGTTCATTTTTCGTGTGTGTTTTCCTGTTTGGCACGACTTGCTCTGCAGAGATTGACACATTTCAGCAGCGTCGTCGGCAAAAATTAGATTTGCAGCGTAAAAGCTGTGACCGCCGTTGGTGGCGCAGCGTAGATGCTTTGTGTGTGAATTGGGGGTCAGACTCCAATCATCCAATCCAACCAAGCACCAAACAAGAGTCAGAAGATTTGGCAAATACACACAGCCCTGCCCCTAAACCCACAAATGCACGTTTCTCACAAATGTGTCTCCATTCAGAGCAGAAATAAACAGGCTTTGAGAATAATCCAGCAAACATAAATCTCTTCTCCATCTTGCCTGAGTCATCTCACAGATCAGACAGGTGGCCTACAGCTGATGGAAACCTTATTCTCAGTCTTCTTAAACTAAACTTCCCCCCACCTCCAGCTCACCTACCGCGTCAAGGTAAGAGCAGCTGAATTATGAGGAGGTGAACTCCCAGCGGTGGCAACAGGAGACGGTAGCAGGGGCACCAAACGGAGGTCTGTGGAGGAGCGGTGGGTTCACCGAGCGTCGAGTTTCATTTCTTGTTGACAGCTCTCGGGGAGTGTTACCACGTGGGACGGTTTTTTTTAAACTCCTCATCCTCAAACCTTCATAAAAAGATGCACGAGGGATCAGCAGCAGGTCGAACTCTGTGTCGTGGATCCGCGAGGATAAAGGGATGAACCCGTGAGGAATGCTGCTCGTGGTGTGACACAGAGTTGATTTCCGCCTTTCTCTCTCTCTCGTGCATGCGGACGTTTAAGAAGAGCATTCTGCGGCGAGCTCTAATGCAACGCGTTTGGTGACAATAAAGAAGAGAAAGCAATTTGATTTTTTTTTTCCCCTACTCACGAAGAAAACATCTCAGAGCAACAAAGAAGAATCTGATGAGAAGTGAAAAGCAGAGACATGTTGAGTCAGACTCCAACGACCTCTTCATCCAGTCGGCGTGATTCACGTGGTGAACATATTTGGAGATGTTTTGACAGAAGGTCGATGTTAGGGGGAAGATTTAAGAGTACCTACGAGCAGCCTGCAGGTATGCAGCCGCTGAGCTCTGCGGGCCACACACACACACCAAAACCCCTTATCACGTTTTCATCCACACACACACAGAAACACACAGAGAAAGAGTGAGTGTGTGTACGGGGGGGATGGTGAAGGGTAGTAAAGCAGACGAAGAAAGAGAGCTGCTGTTTTTCTGAACCTTCTCCTCTGAGGTGGAGTTGCTTTATTTAACAAACTCTGTTCAGTTCTGTGCATAAACTTGATTTAAGATTTTACAGATGTAAATTTTTGATGTGGCCTTAAATGTGTGACCAATGACTGTATATAGAATGGACAGCGTGCTTACGCCTGTCACCGTTCTACGATTTTGAAGCCAAAAAACCCCGTTTCTCTAGCCGCCATTGTGCAGCCAGAGTCTGCGCAGTAGAGAATTTCTGGTGGAGCCAAGTAAAAAAGAGAAATAAAAATATTCATTTCTTCTTCTTCAGAAGGTTTAGTCTCCTTTTGGCTCTTTCCCGAAGTTTCTTATATCCCCAATAAAAACTACTCATGAACGGCAGCTGTCAACTATCGTAAAACGAAACTTATATCGCGGTATTTAACGTCCAATAACTAATGAGAAACTAACTTCTCAGGAAAAAAAACACCTGAACACCATGCAGCCAGATGACATCGTCATACTACCTTAGTGTAAAGATGAGAGAAACGTTTCTACCAGGTATCGTCATTTTTTTAAGTTTTCCCGGCTCATATCTGGAATCCATGGGGAGGCGGGGCTTATGACCTATACTGCAGCCAGACACCAGGGGGCGGGGCTTATGACCTATACTGCAGCCAGACACCAGGGGGCGGGGCTTATGACCTATACTGCAGCCAGACACCAGGGGGCGGGGCATCTGCTGGAGGCTTCAGTTTGAGCCGAACGTCGTTACGTCCACTCATTATACAGTCTATGGGTGTGACACGCCTGTCGTGTCCAAGATGTGTTCAAGGGGCTGAAACAAGTCTACAATGGAAGTGGAGGCATTTCTACATCCTTTTCTATTGTTTCTTTATTATTTTTTGTCTTGTTCCTATAAAATTTGGTATAAACGACACACTTTAAATTTATTTTTGGGATCTTAAGAGTGACCTGTGTCCTTCTATGGTCCTTTACCAAATGATGGGGCTTTCAGAAGCTTCCTTTTTCATTTCTAAGGTTGTTTTTGTGACATTTTTTAATCTTGTATTTGATAAAAAACTTTGAGAGAAGTTAGGTTTTGTTGGGAATGGCAAGCACCAAATCACAACACAACTTTTATCCTGCAACCAGTGCAACGAGGAATCCATTTGGGCCGGTGAGAACATTCAAACGGCTCATTGAAGAAGAAAAACCATCGTTATGGTGACATTCAGGGTATTACTGTTCTGTAAAGAAACCAGCATGCAACAACGCCTCAATCACAGGCAATAATGGACGCAAACTGTTCTCATTACTAGGACTCTTCAACTATTGGTGCCTCAAACACAAAGAGATGAGCTTTCCAGAATGAACTTTGACTCTCTGTTAAAAAAAAAAAAAAAAAAAAAAGTCCACATTTTTCAGACTGTTTTCTCAACACCTGCTGCTGAAAAATTACCTAAGACTCACCAGCAGCCACTTAATGCTACTTAAATGATGTTTTCAATCTAAATTGAAGCATATATCTAACACTTACTGGATGTTTTCAGTTATAACATCCTAAATGATGCAGTAAGAGAACCAGGGTGGGTTTTAGTGTACATTAGTTTTGAATAAACATCCTAATTTCTTCCTGTAATCTGTAAAAATCACATAAAAGTGGCACCTCCATGTTCCCTCTGCCCAATAAAGACCACAAAACACTGTTTCTTTTGTATAATGCTGAACAAATTTATGAAAAAATTCCTCTTGGATACTGCAGTCTGGGTGGTTTGTGCTGTAATCTCAAACATGAGGTGATGTGGAGCAGCTCCAACATAAACCTCGCTCCCAGACAATAGCTCTCCTTGGTAGGTAATGTCCTGATTCTGAATTCCACTCACTTTGCAAACACAAAAGGCAGCTTTTTCCTCCCCCGAACATTAACATTTAATGAAGAATGTGTGAAAATACCAGCAATAATCTGGCAGTAAATAGAATTATAAGGGAGCTGGAGGTTACAGGCTTGAGCTGCGGGGTTAAATAGAGGTCTGCTTTGCAAAAACACAATTTCATGACCTGCCATAAGCGGCAAAAATTGAGCACTTTTGCGGTCGTTGCTGAATGTATGGTTTCCCATTATGTAGCTGAAATTACACTTAATTAATTTCAAAGGGAGGGCAGCTGGGGTTGAGGGCAGATGGCGTTCCCATGGTTCACATCAGGGTGGTGGGCTTTTTCTAGTCTTACTCCCTCGGGCGGCGGGCTGAAAGGAGAGGCCTGTTTTTGAGCTGGCTGTGTGGGCGAGTGTGTGGGCCTGATCTTTTAGCCACTCAGGGATGTGATGTTGGCCTCCCCTGGACCCTGAGTCCACACGGCTCAGACCTAATGCTGCCTGACAGCTCATGGCTGCTGAGTTTATGAAGAGAGGTCTCAGTTTACGTCGGAGCGTCCGAGATCACCGGATCCTCCAACGGTAGCCGAGGCTCCGAGCGGCCTCGCTGTGAGCTCACCGGGCTCTCGGTTCTGTCTCAACAACCCGAAGACCCGGGCGGTGTAACATTTCAGCACATAATTAGATTACTAATGTAGTGTGAAATGAAATTGAGGGGGTGTTACGAGTGAAAAACAGGCGAGGTCAGTGGAGTTTGTTCCAAGGTGCCAGCAGAGGCCACGGTTTCCTTCAGGTATCACTGTGTTGCCTTCAAGGTCCCCTGCACTTGCCAGTAAAAACAAGTGCCTTCTTAATGCTTCTCTGACCCCTCCCTCCTCTTCATCATCTCCTCCTCTCTCCAAGGTTGTTTCAGAATAAAACAATTATATGCAGCGCGCACACACAGGTTGTCGTGTTGCGTGACCTCTAGAGCACGTCCAATCGCTTCCAGCTGTCTCTTCGGGAATATTTTTTAAACACAGTCACTTTGGTAACAGCCTTACAGTTGATTAGCGAGGCCGCGCTCATTCCAGAGGTGAGAGATAATTGTCCCCACCTTGAGGCCCTCGTACCTTTCGCTGCTTTCTGTTTGCAGTGCTGAGCTGTCCAAACATTGAAAAAGAAAATGTCATCACAGAGAAAGTGCACGTTAGTTAACGTCTAGAATTAGATTAGCTGCACTTTAGAAAAGCCTGGGATACATTAAAGAAGTTTAGAATGACCTGAAGAAATCTGTTTTTTTGTCTCTGCTAACCCCGCCTCTCACCCAATCACAGCCCTTTGACCCTGAATGCGATAAATAGTGTAGAGCTGTAGTTCTCAAACTTTTTACAGTGTGTACCACCTGCGGAAATATCGAACTCTCCCAGTACCACCATCATGACCAACCTGTAAATACAGTGGTGCACTGCAAAAACGGAAATCTAAGCAAGTCATTATGTCTTATTTGTAGTAAAAATTGTCTTATTGTTCTTAATTTGAGCCACATTCACCAGACCAGGTTATAAAAATGTCTTATTTCAAGTTTTTTAAGACAAAAATGAGGTGTAAATTGCTTATAACAAGTCAAAAAAAAATCTGCCAATGGGATAAGACGAATTCGCCCGGGAAGTTTCTTGAAATTAGAAAGATGTTTTAAAACAAGAATCTTTTATCTTATCCCATTGGCAGATTTTTTTTTTTACTTGTTACAAGCAAATGGTGCCTCATTTTTGTCTTTAAAAAACTTGAAATAAACATCTGCTGTCTGTTTTCTTTCTTTTGTATAAACATGATTGTATTTTTTTTTTTTCAACCAAAATAAAGCATTCCTTCATTCATTCAATGTACTTGGCAATAAAACCTGATTCTGATTTCAGTCTCAAGAGTCGAGATAAATTACAGACTAATCAAATTATTACATGTTAAATTTTGTGACGTGAAGGATTTCACTATGATAAAATATATACATATATATTTGTTTGTTTTCCTACAAAACCAACTCCATGTCAGTGGTCTTTGTGTTATAGTCTGGGCAAAACAACACTGAAAAAATTCAATTCTGGGCAAAAGAAACTGTTTTAACATTAGATGGACAAAGAAACTGGTTCCTGGAGGCATTTACAGAAAATTGAAATGGTTGAAAATGCCTCAAAAGTAGAGAAAAAGACACTTCAACTCTTTGTGGCCCAACATCGAACCACCAGCTGCTGCTTCTCTGCCATGTAAGCAAACTAAAAACTACAAGAAAACTGTTACTGGAGGTAGAAAGTGAAAGAAGTTGTAAATAAACAGAGATAAATTGAATCTGCAGTGTGTCACTGACCTGGAGAATGACTAATACAGATGCTGAGGCTCAGACCCCTGAAGGGGGGGGCTGTTTGTTGGGGAGGGGGGCGATGCTGAAGGGGTTTAAATGGCACATAATGTATTTTTCTCCAGGAAGCAGAGTTTGCTTAGGCTTGTAACCCATTTCCACATCACATGTCAGCTCTAGAGAGCCGACGAAGAAGTACACGTCACTTTTATACAATCACACTCCATCCATTTCCTTTATGCATTTCCTAATCCGCTCTTTCTTTCAGCGCGCAGAGGTACGGAGCAGAGCGGATCTTTGGCCTCGCACACGGGCAGAAGTGTCCCATTTTCTGCCTCTAACTGCAGCTCGGGCGCAGCATCACATGTTGTATAAGATGCAGAGTGGAACATCTGGGGACGATCAGGAGCATCGGTCTTGACAGTGTAACTGTCAGCACGCATCTCCTGCAACAAACCATCCGCTGCCTGCCGCCGTACATTACCCAGAGGCCTCGGCGTTTGCTCTGATGACTAAATAGTAAAGGTTTCTCAGGAGGGACGATGAGGCCTCGACCTTCAGAAAGCTGCTGTTTACAGCTGTTTTAACGGGCAGGTGTGTTTAACTTTGTTACTGTGTCTTATTATGTTATTATCAAGACTGAGCTGCAGGAAACAATACCGATTACGACCACAGGTGTCGCTGCATTCATTATCAAAGTTAAGGAGACCAAACTTCCTATTTAACCTTGACATGCTCTTCTTTTTGGTCATAAAATCATATCAAGTGCAAAATCTAAATTAAACTTTAACTAAGATTTTGAGGCATTATTTGTATTTTTGAACAAGAGAATTCTATAATTTTCTTTTTATTCAAGCATTTGGTGACACATTAATATGGAAGCCAATTTTTGCCAGTTGAAAAGATAAAAACCTGGCTTTGAGAATTTTTTGGGCCCATTTGAAGTCAAAATTTTGGAATAATAAGTCAAAATTTTAACTTAATTTGGAAATTTTAAGATCACGAGTCAAAATTTTGAGATAAGTAAAAAAAACTAGAGATGAAAAGTCAATATTTTGAGATCAAAAGTCAAAATTGTGAGTTAAAAGTTGAAATTTTGAGATGAAATGGAAATTCTGAGATAAAAAAAATCTAAATCCTTAGATAAGTAAACATAAGTTAAAAGTCACAGTTTTGAGATAAAATGACAAAACTTAGTTGAAAAGTCAAAATCGCAAGATAAGAATTCAAAACTATAAGATGATAAGGTCAAAATTTTGAGCTAAAAAGAGGAAATTTTAAGATTCTGAGCCAAAATTGTGAGAAATTTGAAAAAAAAAAACCCTCAAAATTAAGTCGATGTTTAAGGATTGTAAGGCAAAATTGTGACATAAAAAGATTGAATTTTCAGATAAAAAGCAAAAATACTCATAATAAATGGAATTTTTTGGATAAAAAGTCAAAATTCTGAGATAAGATGTAAGATTAGGAGTCAAAATGCTGAAATAATTAGGATTAAAAGGCAGATTTTGACATAAGAACAAGAAATTTTAAGATAAATAGTCAAAATTATGAGATAATGAAGTTGATTTATTGGGTGAAAACTGAGAAAGGTATAAATTTTGATTTTTTTTCCATAGATTTGACTTTTTATGTCAAAACTTTGACTTAATTTCGAGGGGAAAAATTCTCATCAAAGCTAGTTCTTCATTTTTATTTTTTAACTGGTAGGAATGGTCTCTGAATTTATGTTTACATTATACAAAATTTTCAAAGAGATAAGGAATGTTTTAAATAAATATGTTGGTTACGAAGTTACTTTGTCATCTCTGAGTATCTTTGGGTATTTTGAATGTATTTCAAAGAGGTGGGGTATGGATTCCTTTTATTGTTTTTTTAGAATATGGTCGCTCTGGTCGAAGTTTTCTTCCTCTTTTTGTCGCTCAAACAGAAACATCTTTGATATCGGTCTGTTTCACGGCCAACTCAAACGTCTCACAGGAGCTTTAAGGGTTTACAAAACAAAGCAAAATCCATGAAAATGACATTCGATTCTTCTAAAAGCCAAAACAGATATTCCAAAAATGTTCTCAGGTTCCCAAAATGAGCCTGTGGTGAATCATATAGTGCTGCGATAATCCCACATTTCCATGTTAGAGGGAGAGAAAACATCTTTAATGTAGAGATCACACTGAGAGCTGACCAAAACGATCAGTTTCCCTAAGTGATGGTTACATGACGGCCAATAACACGTTAGGATCCGCGCAGCTGGGATGAATTTCGACAGTTTTTATTTACATTTCTCAAAGTGACAGATTTAGTTTCTTTTCGTTCGTTGAGGAGGTTTATATATGTTGATGTCTGCTCTGTAGGTTGAGCTTATTCAGCTCCACATGGCAGATGGTCCGCAGTTTATTGGCATTTAGACGCAGGACTGTGCAGAAGGAGCGCTCTGTTTAGTTTTGAATCAACATTACAAATATCATCTCAGTGTGGGCATGCTCTCTGCTTCGGTATCCATCTCTGCAAAAACACTTTCCACACAGACACCTGAGCTTAACCAAATACCACCGCGATTTTAAAACTGCAAATTATGAACGGACGGGAAATATTGAGTGACATTTTGCAAGATTCCTGAGTTGGCATAAAACTCAGAGTTCCATTTAAGCGTATTAATTGGTTATTTTTGAAACAATTCCAGGTGTACAGCTGGACTGAAGAGCGTAAATAAAGGCAGCGCTGCACCTGATTTTTCACAGCCTGGATCTAAAGTAAACCACGGGAAACGGCGCTCAGAAGAGACGGTCAGTGGGACGTTCAGGAACAGGCAGGTTTTGTGGCTATAAGGTGTGGGTTTGAGTTTCCAGACGAGCTATTAAAATCTGGATTGGAAGAACGTTTTAGCTCAGGCCAACCCAACACACTCCTGATCAAAATCTTCAGACCAGTTGAAAATCGCACAAACTTATTGTAAACAACATTTAAAGGTAAATATTCTGTGAATCAACTCATCAAACGTCGAAGAAAACAGCCTTTTAACGACAAAATCAGCACAAAAGTGTGGATTCAAAGTCATTTTCTGTCAGCTTTCACACGGCCATGACCCCCTGATGACGAAAGCTTTCTCTCTTTGAACGTGGTTGGGTGTTGGATGCAGTAAGACAGCCACTTAGAATTTCTTCAAAGATCCTGAGGGTTATGAAACAAGAAAGTCAAGACCCAAAAACATTTCACTCGATCTGATTGGCTGTTCGTCAAGACATGTGACGATCCTCAACCCAAATTAAAGTCGTTACTGGAGTCGACTGCAGCTCGACAACCATCAAACGGCGTCTAAGAGAGAAGAGCTTTAAGAACAAAAACCTTTTCAAAGGTTTTGTCTCCTTCCACTAAATCACCAGTTTGGACTTTGACAGAGAGCATCATGGGACGTCAAAAGGTGGAAGAAAGTTTGATTCTCTGAGGAGAAAAACTTGAACCTTGATGGTCCTGATGTCGTCCAACGTTACTGTCGTGACAAGGAGATCCCACTGAGATGTTTTCTAGGCGGCACAGTGGAGGAGGGGGGGGTCATGATCTGCTTCGGAACAATGGAGCTGATGGTTGTTCAGGGGTGTCCTTCATGACTGAGGGCCCTGCTCTGTTTGCTAATGACTGGGTTTTTCAACAGGACAACGCTGAAGTTCACAAAGAAAAACTTCTTCCAGAGGAATAATTTCTCTCTTTTGGATCATCCTGTGTGCACTGCAAAAACAGAATCTAAGCAAGTCATTATGTCTTATCTGTAGCAAAATTTGTGTTATTGTTCTTAATTTGAACCACATTCACCAGACCAGGTCATAAAAATGTCTTATTTCAAGTTTTTTTAAGACAAAAATGAGGTGTAAATTGCTTGTAACAAGTCAAAAAAATCTGCCAATGGGATAAGACGAATTCGCCGGGAAGTTTCTTGAAATTAGAAAGATGTCTTAAAACAAGAATCTTTTATCTTATCCCATTAGCAGATTTTTTTTTTACTTGTTACAAGCAATTTACACCTTATTTTTGTCTTTAAAAAACTTGAAATGAGACATTTTTATGACCTGGTCTAGTAAATGTGGCTCAAATCAAGAATAGTAAGACAAATTTGACTAAAAATAAGACAGAATGACTTGCTTAGATTTCATTTTTTGAAGTGTGTTTCTCTGATCTAAATCACAGTGAGAATATTATGGGATGGATGGGGAGGGAAGTTTCAAAAAGTGGACGTCAGTTTCAGACAGTGGACGACAAACATGAAGCATCTTCACCACTTGGAGCAACGTTCACACAAACCTCCTGGAAACACTCACATCAAACATCAACAAACTCATTACTGAGTCTTTTTTTCAAACTTTAATTCCTATTTTAAGGATTTTTCAGGTTTTTTGAGCTGTTGTCTTAAACTTTTGATCAGATGATGAACAGACTATTTCACTTTAATTGTTGTTTTCAATAACTTGCTTGTTTTTTTTTGTCTCACTCTAGTTCCTTTTTTTTACATTTTGAAACTCTACTCAGAACCTTTTTCAGATCCAACTGTGCAAATTGTGAATTTGTGTAATTCTCTAAAGTCTCTGAGTCCTCTGAGGTCTCCTTGGTTCACGTTGGTGGTGGGTTTCTTCAGGGTCAGGAGGGTCATGAGGAAGTGGTGAACTCTTGAAGTAGCGTGACCTGCAACAAACACCCAATAAGCCACAAAACAATAAGATGGAATCCATATGCACGCCATAATCCCTCACAGTTCCCTTCGCCGCGTTGGGCGTAGCTGTGGGTTCAGATTCCATACGTCCAACGCAGAGCGGAGTAGAGCAGAGCAGAGCGCTCCGAGTGTTTGGTTTTCCCTCCAGACTCTCTGCTATTTCTGTGATTTCTTTACGACTCGCCAACAGAGAGGGGCATTAAATCTGTTTGCACTGGCGGCGCTCGGAGTATGAACACATGTTTCATCTCAGCTCAGATAAATCCTCAACCTGTCACTCCCTCCGTTCCCCGGCACTGAAAGTGTCTGTCTCTGTTCTTTCATTTATATGTTTTTGAAAAGGTTTGAAGTTTAAATGTGCTGTACGTACGATGATGGAGAAGCAGAGCTGCTGTATGGAGGGAGTGTTGACATATGTGGGTGGAAAGTCAATCACATGTTCTATAAAGCTCACAAATAAGAGTAGAAGATGCCGTCATTCCAAAAGGAGCATGAAATATCACAAAATGACGAAACAAGCAAAATGGACTCAAATGGATTCCAAATGACCGGTGATTGAAGCAAAATGACTTTAAAGTGTGAAATGATTCCTCCATGAGACTCAAAAAAGGGGATGCTGCATGATCACAGGAAGATAAAACAGCTGCGTGGATATAAAATGGCTCCAAAGCAGAGAAAAACTTACACGGACAGATAGAAAACAACCTCAAAATGCAGCAAAACATCCTTGAAATTCAAATTATTCGAAAAGAAGACGTCAAAGGATCATATAAAAGAACGAAATAACTTAAAGATGGCAAGAAAAAGCACTAAATAATGCAAAACAACAACACATTATTAAAGCAACTATAGAATAAATTGTTTGTTAGATCTATAGAGTGTTGTATTGTTTGTTTCTTGCTCTCTTAACTTCTTACTTTCTTTCTTACACTGGGCCTCATTCACTACCAATTTGTACAAATATGTGCTGAAACTGTGCGAAAGTATGTTTGAAACACAAATTTGAGCCTAAAATACTGTATAATTCAATAATAAAAACTGTGAATTGACTAAATGTATTAACCCTCTGATGCATGAATTATGAAAGTCAGTGTCAGGATTTTTCCCTTGAGTGTTTTTATTTGTCTTAAAACATAAAAAAAACGTTTACCCATTTTTTTTTGGAGGATAATGAGGATAAAAACAGATTTTAGGGTGAAACCTCCCCCTTCAGTCAGAAAAGCAGAGTTTTATGAAACCTGATGACTTCATTACATGTGAAACTTGAAGCTGATGTTTAACGTCGACACTGAGCCACATTTCCACCGCTGGACTCAAACTTGTGCTTTAATATTTCTCGAATAAGGAGCATATTTTAACCCACCTGGCCTCCCCTGACAGAGCCGTTTCAGCTCCTGCAGACTAATAGGGTTTCATTTGCTTTGGATACTGATCCAGGCTCTGCTGTACAATTTCCTCTGTAATATTTCAGGTGAGGTATTACAGCAGAGACGCTGATTCTCCGTCATCAGGTTGGAGACACTTTACTTTTTTTCCTCTTTTTTTTTTTTTTAAAAGGAACCCCGTCTGTAAGGACTAATAGGCATGAATATGCTTAAATGTTTGTCTCAAACTAGAATTTGTAATGAATTGGTTTTTCTTTAAAGAAAATACAGTTTAAAACACAGTTTCTATCCTTCGGGTACAGCTATTGTTTTACTTGGGCAATGCATTCTGGGTTGATGACGTAGATTGGTTGCTTGGTGCCGAGCATCTGGATTTGGCCGTTTCCTCACTACTAGTCGCTGTAAGTCACGAGGTTTGAGGAGGGAAAAAACATAATAATGCCACATGTGGCTGCTTTTGGGTGAACTTTTCAGTCCAAAGGAAACAAGGAGACTGATGTTAGTCTGCACAGCTTCCCAAAAGACAAGAAAAGAAGGAAGTTGTGGGAAAACGCTTTGGGCGCAAACAACTTCCCATGGACCCGCGGCTATGTTCTGGCCACTTCTCCCCAGAAGCATTTGCTGCATTTAGCCGGCCCATGCTGATGAAAGAGCTGACAGGTGTGGGTCATTATAAACGGAGACTAAAGCCAAATGCTGTGCCGACTATTTTCCAACACAAACCCACAAAACTTCCTCTGGAAACCACTGAAGTCCGCTCCAGGACTTATATGATCCTGTATGAGATCCAGCCCGGTGCAACCATATGACGTGACTACCCAGACTTTATTGCGGCGTAAACAACAATGGCGGCCTACAGGTGAAAATATGTTTTCAAATTTTATACAAACTAAGATATTTTGAGAGATTTTATTATTGTTCTTATGTAGCTGGTAAAAACACTGATCATTTAGGAAAATGACGTTCTGGTAGCCAGGGCTCCTTTTAAAGCGGTTGAAACTTCCTGTAATTAATCAAACTGCTGCTCTGCATCCAGAATCATAACGTCAAACTATCAAAGTGCAGGACAATCCACTTTAAAAAAGACGTCACTTTTCTGGGATTATGTTTTATAACACAGAAGATAAAGTTTTTTTGAGGGTCGTGGGCTGAAAAGTTTTGGTCCCATTAAGAAATCATGACTTGTAAAAAGCTGAGCATTCATTTTTATATTTAAATGAGTCTAAAGATTAGCTGCAGATGAACTTACTTCAGGTAATCATGCAGCTTGATTGAGGCTCTTAAAGGATGATAAAGGATTATCGACACCTGGATTTTCTAACTCTGCCGCCAAAGAGGTCGGTGCCTCTGAAAGTATTTATCTTGTAAATGAACTAAACTCTCAGTAAACCTCACTTTGCTCTGCTCCCTCTAAGATCAAACATCTATCTGGATTTTAAAAGCAGCAGAAATTCATTTGCAGACTCCAATCTGGGAAACATTATGTCTTACATATTTGACTTGCAGTTAAAAGTTGAGGCGCTTTTGTCTTCTTGCTGACAGCTGCGCGCGCTGACACTGACCATGTCCCATCTCCATATTTTCCACTTTCATTTTCAGGATCCAGCTCCAGAGTCTGCAGCTTCCAGCAGACGCTTTGGCTAAAATATCAGATTTATAATCACTCCTAATTGGCGAGTGAAGCCCGGAGCGTGTGGAAATATGACTTTTTGAGTAAAAGCTGACGAGTTACAAGACAGTTAACACAGAGCAGACTGACAGAGCGCTGCAGGTACATGACTGGAGGTAACTGGACCTCACATCAAGCGCAGACAGGATGATGTATGAGACTCACAGAGACTTCAGGGTGTGTTCTCCAGCCAAACTCTTTCCACAGAAACAGCAGATTTGGTGCATTTTTTTAATGGTTTAAGTTGCTTTCAAGTGCAGCACATGTATCTACTCTTGGATGATCAGACATTCACTTTATTAAAGAGGGGGTAATCTGCTGGCTCATGTTTTAAAGATGGATATAAAGTAACAATGCTCAAACTAACGTGCAGATTTTCTGTCTGTAAACTGATCAAAACAGCATGAGATCTGCACAAAACTTGCTGAAATGATCAAATCGTTGCATAAGAATCATCCAAGGGGCTGTTTACGTGACAATGGTTTTTACCCTCTGCTGCATGAATTATGAAAGTCAGTGTCAGGGTTTTTCTCTATGTCTTTTTTTTGTTTGACTTCTTTTCTTTTTTTAGTAATTTCATGAATAATGATTTTTTAATGCTTTGCGAAATATTTTATTTCTCTTTCATCCATTTTAACACTGAATAATTTACAGTTGTTACGCTGTTTTACCCTCAAATGTTTGTCTATAACTTTTTTTAAAATATATGTATATATTGGAAAAAAAATGAAAACATTTTTTCAGGCTCTAAGAAGAATAAAAATATCCTGACACAGGTTAATATGAATTTCCACCACATGAACCATTGAATTTAGGAGTAAATAACTTTTAAATAGGCGTCATCTGCAGTGACCACTATGCACCACAGGGTTAAGGTTGTAACTGTATGGTTGAGTTTCGGCCTCTCGTTTACACAGAACTGGCGTTTAAGCCGATCCAAAATGGAAATTTTTGAAAACTCCCTTGAAAGTGAAACTTTTCTGAAATATTGCAGCCACTTTTGCCATGTAAATTGCAAACCAGAGAACCAGTAAAAATGTTGATGTCACACTCCACTTTACACTTGTGCATTTCACTTTTGTTGTACCATGGCAATAAACTGTACAACAACAGTAGTAAAACTTGTGCTGCTGAATCTGCTGATTTTCTTTATACAAAATGTGCATCTGTTGCTCCATTTCTACAATTAGCGAAGAAAAATTCAATATTTTCACCAGATGATTTGCTCACCTCGACTTCAGCCTCTAAACTGTTGTTGTGTAAACGGCTCCTACAGTTATATCGCCAACTACAGGCCTGGCATGCAAACTACAGCATTTTCAGTCCCACAGCGTTTCCATGTAAGCAGTTTTTTTTTTTTTACCGCATTTTTTTTGCATTTTTAGGTTAAACGTTGTTGTGTAAACAGGGCTTGATTCATGACATGTTGGAGGTTTTGGGTCTCAAACACCAATGTCTGTCTATAGCTCTGCCTCTACCAAGGAGCCAGCCAATCAGAGGGAAGGAGGTTTGTAGTGTGGGGAGCCTTAAAGAGACAGCGACTAAATCAAAGCGTTTTAAACAGAGGCTGAAATAAAGGTTTTCTAAAACAGCAGGAAGAGAAAAATAGATTTTATTATTTAAAAGATAATATGTGTAAAGCTGCAAAGATACTACAGGGTTTAAAGAGGGACATAATTAAGACTAAAAAACACACAATACCCCCTCTTTAGCCCTATCAACAGGAATTCAGAGCTCTGGTCTTGTTTATTTCTAATACAATAAGTTTGGTATTTTCTAGACTATAAGTTTTTTTTGTTACATAAAGAGTAAATGAAAAATGTTGGTCATTTACAGGCCTTTTGGGGTGGGGTTATGGTGCAGACCTTAGTGTTTGAGGCCCCTTCCCTCTAACATGTCATGAGCCAGTAAGGAGAATGTGATGACCTCATCATTTCAGCAAGTTCTTGTAACTTTACTTTCAGTATCAACAACAAGTCTTTTGAATGTCCTTCCATCATTAAGGAGCAGTTTGTCCCTTTTGCTGAAATAATGACCAGTATTATGTGGTTTTGACCAATCCGAATCAAGTATTTAACACAGCTTGTTAGTGATATAATGACTTCATATAGACATCACCACAGAGGGATGAAGAAATATCTCAGACCTCCTTTAAAATTCGCTCCTAAGACCAAAACATCTCGCTTTTGTGTCTGTTTCTCAAATATTATCTTGTGTTGTGAGTCTCACAGTCTCAAGTGCAAGAAAAACAACCTCAAAAAGACAGAAAGACACAGCAAACCTTGTTCAAATTATATGCAAATTATGCGCCAAATAAATGTTCGTGATGCTCTTCAATCGAGCCTGAATGACAAATGGTGCTTCGGGTTGCATGAAATGAAAAACAATAACTTTTGCATGACAGAGGATTGAAAGTCTTGGATGTGTCCTGACCGCTGTCCTCGTGATGACACAGCTGAGCTTAGTTTGTTGGAAAGAACCAGACCTGAGTGTAAGGGCTGAACCGAACAACGGGTCGACTCCGACCACACGGAGAAATGTCCTCGCCGCACGACACGACAGGAGAGAGATGAGTGAAATAACACCTCGGTGAGATGTTTGGACGGATTAGTAAAGAAAACAAACATTCTGACATGAACAGGCTGCATCTGTACGTCAGGCCCTGATGGTAAATCCTTCCTATGGTTTGGTTCTGGTTGGTTTGTGGATCCCGGTCGACCACAGAGGGCGGCGTAATGAGTTCTGGAGAACGAAGACGACCACAGCAAAGTGTTTGAAACAGCACAACAGAGGAAAAAACTACCTTTGAGGATGAGTCACTGCTGAAAGATGTTTGTTCAGAAGTTTCATTCCTTCACTCTTCGTTCATGAAGGCGACAGAGTGATAATATGTATAATGAAGTTTTCAGGATGGCACTTCCTCCTTACACGTCTGAATTAATGAGGTGCTGAGTCGTACTCTTCCTCTTTGTTTAAATCCTGACTCTTCACAAACACCTTTCCTCCCACTTGGCCGTTTATTAATCCAAACCCTCTGATTTATGTGTTCTGCTTGGATTCTTTCCTTATTGCTGAGATTAACGTGTCTCAACGGGGGATTAATTCTAGAGTAATGACAGGAGCAGAGTGAAGTTTCATAGCTGCTGGAGGGAGAGGAGGTCGTAATTTTATTGAAATAAATGCTGATTCTCAGTTTTGATGATTAATGTTTTGATCATGAGCTGGATGATGCACATTTTAATTACCCAAAATTATCTAAATCACTGGTTTGAGTTATCAAATAGATTGTTTTATACAACAGCCACAAATTAACTTTTGTTTTGGACATTTTGAAACTTTATTTTGAAAGTTTTTTTTAATCCCAAATAAGAAGATAACCCTCCACAGGTCAACAAAAGTCACAATCACACCAGATTTGAATACTTCAGAGAGTTTCTGAAGTTAAGACTGTGCATTCCCGTGATAGAAATGTTAAAATAGTATAAAACAATATGAAATGAAACAGATCCAAGGACACATGGAGCCTGATCTTGGTTTCATTGCATTAGATAAATAAATGAATAAAAAAAATAAAAAAATAAAAGCTGTGTTTTGTGTCTCAAGTGCATGGGATCTGGATATACTTCCCCATGCTGTGTTATGTAGCATTCAACACTTGAGACAGCTCACCAGAAAAACTCCACTGGGAGACGCTGGCACTAACTGTGCTGTTGCGCTGGAATGATCCAGATGCAGAAAATGCAGCGTTAAAGAAGATTTTCCAAAGGTGATATGGCATGGCTCCTTTTTGTGACTGGCTCCAAATCAGCCCTCAGCTCATCCAGCTGCTCAAAAAATTGCATTGCTGGATAGACGATGTGTCTCTACTGTTTTTATCTCTGACAGTCCAAATATGTTCACACGCTCGCAGAAGATCCTCTCTCCCTTGTCTGAAGCATAAACGACCGCAGACATTTATGTTTAACTTCCTGCCAGTTTGCACCCTCCTTTCAAAAACAGTAAATAAAGATGCAAAAACACAGATCACAATCTGTTTCAGGTTTGATAAAACACATTACTGGTGCTAAATGAAAAAACAAAAACAATTTAATGAACTTAGACACATTAATTGGGCTAATTTTTGCACTTAGGTGATAAAGGCAAATCAAAGTCATGCTGCAGATAAGTTTTGTGTTAATTTTAAGGAAATCTTTTTTTTTTTTTTGAAACTTTTTTATTGGATTTTTTGTCAAATAGGCAGAACGAAGACAAACATACATTGACATACAATCCAACAAACAAACACACATATCCCTCCCCAGGCACATATCTACTCCCAGAAAAAAAAAAATTTTTTTTTTTTTTTGACAAAACACAAAATGAGAATGTAGGGTTGACTATGAAAAAGACAAATAAATAAAATTAACACACTGCAGATAAACCATCTTGTATTCTTAGTCTAGGTTAAAGTGACATTCAGTAGATTTAACGTAAAACAAAAAGGGATTCCGCATTTTTTCAAGGGACCTCTCAGATCCAAACAGGGTCAGTCAGAAATTTTAAGGAAATCTTTAGCATATAATATTGTTTTGATGTATCTGTGAAATTTCAATACAAACTTATTTTACAACAACAAGAAGCTTTTTTGCTTCTTTTTTGCATTTAAAATATCCATGTGTATTAAAGTTGGTGAACTCGTTGTATGACATTATGATTAAATTACAATAAAGTGACTCTGCATTAAGCTATACTGTATATTGAAAGATAATTTATGAGTTTAAACAAATATTTTTTGATAAAGAACAACAACAAAAAACCAAACAAAAACACAAGTGCACACCTGTTGGTGCATCATTCGCAGGTTAACAGCGGTATCTCACTCCTGCAAGATGCCGCTGTAAAACCATGGCAACACACAATTTCTGTTTCTGCCGGACAGAGGGAAGTTTGTCCCTAAGCTGCTCCTGTAATTAAACCCTAAACCTTAATGACCAGTGCAACTTCTGATGGAGTGCGCTCCATCACAGAGGGTTTGGTTTTAAAAAGGTCCATGGTGTCATTTTTGCGGAAAGACCTTTGCTGTTAGTTTAGTGCCCTCTAGTGGTCCCATAATGTGTTACAGTTACTTTTATTTTTACCCCCTAAGTCAGTGGCCTGACCTTTGTCTCTTTCTGACTTCTGTTCAATGCAGTAACTTAGTTTCACATATTTGTGGTGTTGATACTAGAGGACTACGGGAGTCTTGAAAGTATATGTCGCACTGAGTATTTATGTAGCGACTAAATTTTGAGTCACATTGTTTTATAAGTCATTTTTGAGTTTAATGAGGAAATATAAGTCCTTGGAAGTTAAAGGGCATTTATGAGGGGATTTTATATCTGACACTAACCTGAGAAAGGTCGAGGGACTTCTAACAATAATTTCACGTTGACACATAATAATCCCGAGCTGCCAGGCGAGCGGCGTTCACCTCGTCCCCTCAGGATCTTCATCATCATCATCAGCCTGAATGTTCTCTTTCACAGTGAGACCTAATCCTGGGATACATGTGAAGCTAAGTGGTTTCCTCTCCTTGTTAGCGTCCTCGTAAATCAAGCCAATTGGGTGTCCCGTCGTGAGCGAGGCCTCCTCCGCTGCAGAGCTGATTCCAGTAAAGGATTGTGGGAGATAAGTGGGTCAAAGCCAACGCTGAGGCTCTGTGATGCCCAAAGAAGGGAAACACTTTTCCAGCTCCCTGAAGTTTGTCTAATTACTGTCTCTGTCTCTTTACAGGAAAACAACATGAAGCGACCAACAGGCAGACGGCTGTGGGACGATTTTATTTAACCATTTATTAAAGTTTGGTTAATCACAGCTTTATCCAAAACTTTTTGTGAGCATTTACTGTCAGGAACTGAGGCTCTTAAATTCCCGTAACCGTCTTTTTGCCGCGCTCTTTTCGAGGAGAAGCTTTTTCATATTTCTTCTCATGTTACTCATATGCTGTGATTTACGGTCTGCATATTGTTTTTGTTTGCCCAACACTTTCTCCTCTCTCCTTTCTTGGCACGAGGAAACACAAATGCTTTCGTACGCCAGATTTTAAAGCAGCTGGAGAATCCACAAGCAGGTCTTTGCCTCTTCACTTTACTCGTCTGTGGTCGCAAGAAGAGCTCACGCTGGATCTAAACTCCACTTCTCACTCTGAGGATCTATTTCTGTTTCTGTTTTATCCAATCTTTAGTCAATGACGGCATTAAGACACTTGTTTGTGCGATTTTGTGACATTTACAACAACTCTACATCCCTGTTATCTGCCAAAGCAATGAGAATTTTAAAGATATTATCTAACATTTCGAGAAATAACTGAAATTTCCTTCTGTCAGGAGATAAATTAACTTATTAGAAGCAATTCATGCCTCAACTTTCATGGTAGACTTTGCAGACAAGTTTGATGTAAATGAAGTGTAACAACATATTTTTACAGTTTCACTCTTTGTAGCTTGTTGACATCACTAAAGTGTTTTAAATTTGAAGGTTATGTCAAACTTGAACCTTTGTTGCACAACTTCCTCTCCTTCCAAGGTGAGAAATTAGACAAACAAAGAGGTCAAAACTGCAAAAGCCACTTCAGTAAAAACTTTTTTGGTGAATGTTTTCTCCTTTTTCTTTTGGAATAAGATGAAATGAAGCATATGAATTAATACAATTTCCAGGAAAAGTGTAAATTTAGAGTGCTGTGAGTGAGTAGGTGTGTATATATACATGTGTCTAGCTATATGGGGTTTATATATGTTAATTTGTATGTTGTTGTAGATGAATATGTATGTAGTTATGTGTGTGCGTGTGTGTATATATGGATGCATATATTTAGATATGTATTCATAATTGTTAGTCTGTCTTGATTTCCTTTTTAGTCAAGATTCTTTTTTTTATCCTTTTCTCTATCTATGCAATATATTTGTATGCAATGGATATTCAGTGAAAGGAATAAAATTAGATAAAAAGAATTATACAGAAAAAAATAAATATTAAAAGACAAAAATGAAGCCAAAAACATGCCCACGTTAGGTCAATTGATTATTCTAAATTGCCCGTAGGTGTGAGTGTGGGTGTGAATGATTGTTTGTCTAAATGTCAGCCCTGCGATTCACTGGCGACCAATCCGGGGTGAACCCCGCCTCTCGCCCAATGACAGCTGGGATAGGCTCCAGCCACCCGCGACCCTGAATAGCAGGATAGACGGTATAGAAAATGGATGGATGGAAAAATGAAGCCTGGATTGCTTCAGAGCAAAACATATCCTACAAATAAAGTATGAAAAATAAACTTGGTTTAGTTTCTTGTGTTGAGACGTTTTGATTTCAAGGCGTCATTTTTGTCTTATAACATCTTGAAATAAGATATTTGTTTGAGCTTCTTGAGGCAATGTGGCTCTTATGAAGTCCAATAAGACAACTTTTTACCAAATATAAGACGGGATTTTAGTTTTTGCTGTGTAAAAACTCCACATGGAATTGTTTCAGCCTGAACCAGGAGGCAACAACATGTTATTGTAGAAATTGTGGCCATTTTTAACGAGACACAAGGCTTAAATTATTCAGAATAAAGTAAAAACAGTGCTTACTTAATCTCTTTGGAGGTATAACATCTGTGCTGTAGACTCGATCTATTGTCTGTGGAGCTCATGAAAGCCTGAGTAGTTCATTTAAAGTGTCAGTATTTGTATTTAATTTACATTAAAAACAAAGACATGTTTTAAATAATGATAAAAGAAACAGTCTTTGCTGATCTGAAGTTAACATAAACAACAGTTCAGAGGACCTGGCAGCAGAGCAACAATCCAACCAACACATAAGTCACTGAGTAAATAAATCACAATAAATGCCAACATCCATTCAGGGCGTTTGAAGCCTTTAAAGTCAGATCGATCATCCAGCTCCCCTGATGTTTGTGAGTAACCGCGCTGCCAGTCAAGAATCTCTGCCTCAAAGACGGACACTTAGCGTCCCGCTGTGCCCATGTGGCGTCCCTCTGACCGGCCGTAAACCCAAACCCGTCCCGTTGCCCTCATTCCTCAAGTGTCTTGTTGTGACCTCGACATCCTCGTCTCTCGCTGAGGGAGTTCTGAACTACGGGTCAGCGAGAAGGGAAATGGTGTGAAGGGTGAACTCAGCTGCGGCACTCGGGCTACAACGACTTTTATCGCCTCGTCTGACACCTTCACTGTTGACGGGGATGGATCGCCGACGTCTGCTACGACTACTAATGATGATGTGAGCGCAGAGGGCAGCGAGGCGGCATCCATCACATCCAATGTGTCGTTAATTTTATTGATTATCCTCCATCGCTGTAATCCCTCACACATGTTGGGTTGTACAGTGGCGAAGGATAACGGCGAGGAGCTACAGCTACTGTGACCTAATGCCTTCAGCTCTTGGAGGAGCTCTCCATTTCTGCTCCTGGCCGCCTCATACATCACCTTCAGGAGAGAAGCAGAGAGGTAGGAAACAGCTGCCCTTTTACACAGTGGCTGCTTTATCCCCTCACGTTAAAACGGAGTAAAGAGGAGCTGCTGAAAGCTCCGTGGCTCGCTAAAACACACCATTTATCTTCAACTTGCTGTGACAACTTGGACACTGAGCTTGTGCTACTTTAGACAGAACTAAATGTCCCAGCTTTAAAAAGGTCAGAGAAAAACACATGAACTGAGCTTTGCACTGATCCAATCGATGCACAGAGGAGTGTTACAGCTGTCACGACTCATAACGGAGAAAACACTGAGCCTGGTGCCACCGTTAGCGTGTTAACTCTCTAATACTCAGTCTTGATTAATGACCGTCGTTAGGGGTTGCGAGTGTCATTCGTTTTGCAAGTATTTGACCTGATAATGGCTCTAAATGAAAGGTCTCAGGGTCACAGGTGAGTACAATTTATCTTGATAGAAGAACAAATGTCTGTGTGAAATTTCATGGTTAATACATCACATCAGCCAAGTTAGCATGTTAGCTTCAGCTGGAAGCTTTTGATTGGTGGAGCAGCCACATTATTTTTTATTTGTTCACAGTAATTTGACCCTCAGCTGTGGTGGAAATGGTTTAATACCTCCTTCTTTGAGCCTGATGGTGTGAATGTGTCTCCGTCAGCTCCCGGTGTTACAGTTGAAATAGTGACCATGTAAACTGGAGACCTTCAGCCGAACGTGTCAGTGGATTTCCAGTTTACAACAAAACACAGATACGCATCCTTGCAGGTTGACTATCACTTGTTTCCTTTCAAGTGTCAACAAATTCATCTGCAGTGAACTAAGAGAGAGTTAAACAGGAAGATACCATCTTGTCTAAGATAGGAGTACTCCTCCTTTATTTGTCCCACAACAGTAAAATTTACAGTGACAGCAGCAAACAAGAAAGTCTGTCATAGAATGATGTTGTAACAGTAACTTAGAAAAAATGTTATGTGCATTTTCAGCATAAAACAAAGGTACAAACAGCATAATGCTGCTCTCCCCTCTGGTGCTGGGTTAGCACGAGTGATATGTGGATCACTACTGAAATGTCTATACCGCCAATACCTGATCTTTCTGCTCTAAAGTTGGTTCTCAAATCAAAATATTGATACTTTTCATACTTGAGATATTTAAGGTAATGTTTATAGTTAATGGGAACACTGGAGAGTAACTAAAGTATTGAGATTTTGTCTAATTGAAATGTGGTCCCTTGTGGGTGTACAGACAGTTTTTGGTTAAAGTTAATCACTGATACAGTTTAGGTTAAAGTTTCTTTGATCAGAGTTAAAACTCCATTCTTTTTTCTATAACTACATCCTTTGTCTTTTTTCTCCCAGCCCAGGAGTGATTAACGAAAAAAGAATCATCAAAGAATGTTGTGGACACTTCATCTTACATTCCCCATAACAATGGATGGCAGGACAAGTCACTATTCTCTTCTTTACTAGCACCACAGTGTCACCACTTCGTCCTTGCCTCCCTCTCCACAGCTCACCAGGAACATTGGGCCTAGCACCGCTTAGCATCGTCAGCTGACCTCGTGTGTAAACGATGCAACCATGGATACATGTAGGATCACTGGAGTATCACTGGAACAAAAATGATAAAACCACCACCACAGACATAACCAGTTTGGTGTCCACTGCCAACAAATGAGACATAAAAAGTGGCGACAGGCTCCGAATATCAAGAGATTGTTTGGTTTCGGTAACAGAAAGCTGCTGCAACTTTGTCTAAAGCCCTCGTCACATTATTGCCCTCTGCTGGTCTGCTGGGGTAGCACAATTACTTTTATTTTTTCTCCACTCATCCATGACCTAAATGGCACAATTTTCAGCACGGTCATGCACAAAATTGTCTGCAGTAGGGCAACCAAACCTCTGAAACAACTTTTCCCACACCCCAACACAGTAGGTGGCAGTAAATCACTTAAAAACTAAGTGCAACCGCCACAAATGTGTAAAAAGCAAGTTTTGCTTTTTTCCTGCAAGTGTACAAGGCAGTTTTCAAAACAGCCTTAAAGTTTGAACATTGCCCAATCTCTGCATGAAGTATTTATCTGCCAGGACACATGACTAATGAGGGAAAGAGTAAATTCTTCAAACATTCAGAGATGCATGCAACACTCACTCACTTTTAAATTTATACTCTTCAGCAGCATGACCTGAGTTTCCAGGGAAAAATCCTGCTAAACAAATAAATACAGTATTCTGTGGAGCTGCCGTTAGAGCGACCGCTCCAGCACATTTATACCGAGAGCGAGAACATGAAACACGGTTATGTGGCAATTTAAACGGGCACGAGACCCAGCTTCATGGTGGTTTGTCATCACCTACGTTTGACGCCTCCAAACAACCCGTCTGCGAGAGAGAAATTACAGCTTCACGCCCGTTGTAAAAGTCCGATCACACGCAGAGGGCATCTCCGTATCGGGTTTCAGCCCCACATCAGCTGGGAGATATTCTTGTTTTATGGCTGCGTGAGGAAAAACAATGGTGGCGTTTGATGGAGTGTGTGCTGACTTGATGCTCTGTCGTGAAATAATTTAAAAGACAGAAACCTCGGGACCTGGTGGCACCGTGAGCCCCAGCAGGCTGGCAGCTCCAATGATTCAAGAAGACACCGCTTCAACTTTCCAGCGCTCCCGTCTCCTGAGTTTCTCCATAAATTTTAATGAGCAAAGGGTCACTTGATCCATTGTAGTTGTTTTAATGATTCAGCAGCACCCAGTGAGTTAAACTGAGGACTTCTGCAGACAAATTTAACCCCCAAACTCTAAACAGGGAGCTGGTTTTATTAGTGGAGGGTGTGTGGGGGGGTAATGTGGACTACATCTGGTGTGACTAATCATCAGAAATGTGCAGACTCACCATTCCCTTCACTCATAAACATGCTGTAATTAAGCTCAACTTGTCAGGCTGTGGACTCTGCTGCAGACGTGCAGGGGGGAGGTGGGGAAGGGGATGGGGGGGTAAATTGAGTCCACATGTATGTCAAATTACTCTTTTATTGCAGCTCATAATCTGACTGAATAGATTGTTTCTTTGTTATATTTTCTTGTAAACAACACTTGTTAAAATGGAACCATTTATTAAAGTCATGACAATTATTGTAAGCCAATAACTTAAGTGGAACCAAGTCCAGGCTTAGAGAATATACCTCACTTATGTACACTTATGTGCTGTATTTCAGGCTGTTTCAACACTATTTCTATGACTAATTCAACAAAAAGCTGTTTTTTTGAAGGAGGTAAATGCATTTAAAGGGCACAAACTTTGCTTCTCCAATCATTCAGCTCATTTTCTTGTTGCATGGACTGAAAGTGGAGAAGTTAGAAGTTTTTAAAATGATGCCAGCGCTGCAGCTCACCCACCACTGAACAAATGACTCTGATACTTTAAAGCCAGAGGAAGGACTGTCACTTTCTTGTTGATGTTGTTTCAGTCTGCACTCAGACAGTCCAGGAAACCAGGACTGGACAGTTTTCTCTGCATCCGTGTTTCTAAATGACTCCCAGGCGGCTTCATCTCCCCTGATACCCCGAGGAGGATTTACAACCAGATTATGGGGCTCCCCTCTGACCCCTGAGGCTGTTCTGCAAGAGTCGACTCCTCTCTCTCTCTCTCTCTCTGTCTCTCTCTTTAAATACACATACTTATAGCCCTCCCTCTTTCCCTCTCTCCTCTCTCTCTCTCTCTCTACATCTACTCCTCTAGAACAATGGCTTATTCTCCTGCGCCAGTGCTCCATTACAGGGCCTGTGGCTTGGCAGAGCAGCAGGCCTCAGATTTCAACCACATGTACTGTGCTCAAATCAAAAGAGTCAGGCCTGGCAGGACAAGCGCAGAGCTGAGGGAGACACAGGGAGAGAGAGAGAGAGAGAGAGTATACAGGCGAGGGAGGAGGAGCGAGAAAACAAAAGTGATGTAAGGAGTAAACATTCGAGGAGTTAGAAAGAGCAGACGAAGAGGAGGTCAGGACAGAGGGGGGGTCAGCTCTCAGGGGAGACATTTAGAAACGATAACCTCGCCTTCACCCTCAAAGTGACAGCTCTCACTGAACTCATCCTGTTGTTTTCTAATCCAACAGACAGTAGCGTTTCACTGGAGTCGAAACACATCAGCACAGGTAGAATTGGATCTCTAGAACTTATCCTCACACATGTGGGACTCTGCAGAAACGCTAAAGAGGTTAAAAAGTGATCAGAAAATGAAAACACAGACTGTTGCCAGTGTTTTCCAAATGACTGCTCACTCGTTTGGCACTCCTCAGCCGCAGACGAACCCGGTCGCGGGCTATGTAGACACAGAGCCTTCAAGTGACAGTTCACGTTATCCTCGCAGTCTCAGCCGCGACAGTAATTGCACTGTTGGGTTTGAAAATGGAAAGGAAGGACGCCACACTTCTTCTGCTTCTCCTCTTTGGTGCTTTGGTAGTCCTACACAAAATGACTACTCTAGAAGTGGACAAATAAGCTGAAGCAATCCAACGTGATCCATCTCCTGAAGAAAATCTTAAAACTCGGTGAAAATAACAAGATTAGGATCTGAAGACGGTTTTTCATCAGCTGGTTCAAAAGTTTAAGACAATAGCTTTTGTTGATCACTCCAAAAATTAGTTTGTTGATGTTTGATGTGAGTGTTTCAAGGAAGTTAATGTGAACGTTGATCCAAGTGTTGAAGACGCTTCATGTTTGGCGTCCACTATCTGGAACTGACGTCTGTTTTTGTAAACCTCTCTCTCCATCCATCCCATAATATGATGATAATATGAATATATGATGTGATTTAGACCAGGGGACCACGCAGGATGATCCAAAAGAGAGAGATTATTCCTCTGGAAGAAGTTTTTGTTTGTGAACTTCAGAGTCGTCCAGTTGAAAAACCGAGTCATTAACACACAGAGCAGGGCCCTCAGTCATGAAGGACGGCCCCTGAACAACTGTCAGCTCCATTGTTCCATTGAAGGAAAAGGTGAGAAGTGTATGCACAACATTAAAGAGTTACTGTGTCACGGTAAAGGAGGTTTGTCCTGAGTTAAAACAAAACTTGAGTAAATATAAAAAGACATAAAGAAACTATATATAAGAGTTATACTTATGAATAAACAAATAAACATACACAATACACTATGTAAATAAGGTATAGGTAAAAAGAGTTTATTTCTGTATTTATAATCTACTCTATGTTATGTTGCTAGAATTGCATATATTGTGAAATATGTTGCTGAATATTGGTTGATTTTATGCAATGATTCAAAATAAAAAGTGAAATTGAACAGGGGTAGGATTAAATAACTTCTTCCTACTCCTTTCCAAACATGTAAGCTGACAGAAGAAAATGCAAATTTAGGTTTGTTTTTGTTATTCCCTTATATTTTGACTATCACTTGTTG
Source organism: Thalassoma bifasciatum (assembly GCA_008086565.1). NCBI lineage: Eukaryota > Metazoa > Chordata > Actinopteri > Labriformes > Labridae > Thalassoma > Thalassoma bifasciatum. The sequence goes on from RPOG01002387.1 coordinate 51,751, forward strand.
TTTTTCTTACCGTTTTCTTTCAGGTTTTTTTTTTCTTCTATTTTTGGTTGCCATGTTCAAAATAAATAAATAAATAAATATCAAATCAAACAGGGAAGTCTGCATCATTGGAGGACACAAAGACAGTAGCTTCTCTCTTAGATGCTATTTGATGGTTTGTGGCCCGTCGTCAGCTCCAGTAACGACGTTAATTTGGGTCGAGGATCGTCCTGTGTCTTGACCATTGACTGTATATAGAATGGACAGCGTGCTTCCGCCTGTCAACGTTCTACGATTTTGAAGCCAAAAAACCCCGTTTCAGATCGGCGGTAACACGTCGGTCTCAGACGCGTCATCTCTTAAAGACCACCTCGTCTCATTTTTTCTCTTTATTTTTATAAATAAAGAAGAAGAAGTCTTCCAAATCAGAGGAAAACCGAGAAAGGGCTTCAAAGAATATAGGGGCTATTTTTGATGAGTGCTTCGGCAGCTGTCAACTATCGTAAAACGAAACTTATAACACGGTTTTTAACGTCCAATAACTGAGAAACTAACTTCTCAGAAAAAAAACACCTGAACACCATGCAGCCAGATGACATCGTCATACAACCTTAGCGTTAAGATGAGAGAAATGTTTCTACGAGGTATCGTAATTTTTTAAAGTTTTCCCGGCTCATATCTGGAATACATGGGGAGGCGGGGCTTATGACCTATACTGCAGCCAGACACCAGGGGGCGGGGCATCTGCTGGAGGCTTCAGTTAGAGCTGAACGTCGTTACGTCCACTCATGATACAGTCTATGGTCTTGATCCTCTTTCATGGGTAAAGTCTGGTTATTGTTGGATGGAAGTCAGAGGCAACTCAAAATATCAAGGTACCAAATCTAACCGAATTAAACGCGCAATTGCAGCAACACAGGAGTCGCTTTCCTGCCACTCAGGATCTGTGGGAAACATGAAGTGCATTTGGGGACAGGGAGAGGTTGTGCTCAAGTGGGTGTGGATGCATTAAGTCTTGGCCTCAGCTCTCGCCTTGTTTGTAAAACAGTGGACACGGCCTGGAGCGAGCAGAAGGGCATTTGGCAACCATCTTGCGAGGTAAACTGGCGGCCTAACGAGAGCTAAAGTAACCCGACACCCCAACAGATGTTCCCAAGCCTCCAGGGACCCTGTTTCCAATTTGACATCGTTTACCCTCACTCCCCTGCTCCGCTGCTTAATCCCAATTTATCGTTCGACTAGCACAAACTTGTGTATTCCCAAGCACTGTTGATTCCTCGCCGCTCAATCAGACTTAACGAGCTGGAATTGGGGTTGAAGGTGAAGTGCAACGATGGCGGGCGAGTCCATGAATGTATAATCAGATGATAAAGATGTGCTTTCATTCAACGTCCTCTTCTGTGACATTTCCTGTAAAGTGAACATCTGCAGCTGTGAAAGCCTGCCTGTTTGATGTCAAGCTGTTTGATGTCCCTCTGGATTTATTTGAATAAAATGTGTCAGAAAAACATATCGCGCTCAAAGTTCGTGTCCTCCAACTTGTAGTTTTTGCATCATAAATCTGCTGGAGGCTCGCGGCAGATAAAGAGAGTCACATCTGTTTTGGTTGCCTTTAAATCAAATGTCATTTACAGGGAGGATAATAAAAAAGAGCAGTGGTGCTTGATCTTGGAGTCCAAATTTCCATTCAATCCTTTCAGCCTTTAACACAAAGTAAACAACGAGGTTGTCCAGAGTGTGAACGAGAAATAAATAAAGAAGTTACAAGACAGTTTGACAGCCAGTGGCAGCGGTCCCACTCCTCNTGCAGAAACGCTAAAGAGGTTAAAAAGTGATCAGAAAATGAAAACACAGACTGTTGCCAGTGTTTTCCAAATGACTGCTCACTCGTTTGGCACAGGAGTCGGCGTCTGCTTGGGCCAGCGCCCGATACATCTGTGTCTCGGAAGTTCACTGTCAAGTGCAATAGGAGCGTCAGAGTCGGCGCTGTCATTAACGTGACAACCCAAACTTTTACCTTTCCTTCCTGCGGTGTGAAGAAGACGAAGAGGAGAAACCACGAAACCATCAGGATGTGTTTTACTGATGAGATCTTCACGACAAATAAGCTGAAGCAATCCAACGTGATCCATCTCCTGAAGAAAAATCTTAAAACTCGGTGAAAATAACAAGATTAGGATCTGAAGACGGTTTTTCATCAGCTGGTTCAAAAGTTTAAGACAATAGCTTTTGTTGATCACTCCAAAAATTAGTTTGTTGATGTTTGATGTGAGTGTTTCAAGGAAGTTAATGTGAACGTTGCTCCAAGTGGTGAAGACGCTTCATGTTTGGCGTCCACTGTCTGGAACTGACGTCTGTTTTTTGTAAACTTCTCTCTCCATCCATCCCATAATATGATGATAATATGAATATATGATGTGATTTAGATCAGGGGAACATGCAGGATGATCCAAAAGAGTGAGATTATTCCTCTGGAAGAAGTTTTTGTTTGTGAACTTCAGAGTCGTCCAGTTGAAAAACCCAGTCATGAGCACACAGAGCAGGGCCCTCAGTCATGAAGGACGCCTCTGAACAACCATCAGCTCCATTGTTCCATTGAAGAAAAAGGTGAGAAGTGTACGCACAACATTAAAGAGTTTCTGTGTCACGGTAAAAGAGGTTTGTCCTGAGTTAAAACAAAACCTGAGTAAATATAAAAAGACAGAAAGAAACTATATCCAAGAGTTATACTTATGAATAAACAAACATACACAATACACTATGTAAATAAGGTATAGGTAACAAGAGTTTATTTCTGTATTTGTAATCTACTCTGTTATGTTGCTAGAATTGCATATATTGTGAAATATGTTGCTGAATATTGGTTGATTTTTTGCAATGATTCAAAATAAAAAGTGAAATTGAACAGGGGTAGGATTAAATAACTTCATCCTACTCCTTTCCAAATATGTAAGCTGACAGAGGAAAATGCAAATTTAGGTTTGTTTTTGTTATTCCCTTATATTTTGACTATCACTTGTTGTTTTTCTTACCGTTCTCTTTCAGGTTTTTTTTCCTTCTATTTTTGGTTGCCATGTTCAAAATAAATAAATAAATAAATGTATCAAATCAAACAGGGAAGTCTGCATCATTGGAGGACACAAAGACAGTCGCTTCTCTCTCAGATGCTATTTGATGGTTTCTGGGCTGCAGTCAGCTCCAGTAACGACCTTAATTTGGGTCGAGGATCGTCCTGTGTCTTGACCATTGATTGTATGTAATGGACAGCGTGCTTCCGCCTGTCACCGTTCTACGATTTTGAAGTCAAAAAAACAAGTTTCTCTAGCCGCCATTGTGCAGCCAGAGTCTGCGCAGTAGAGAATTTCCGGTGGAGCAGAGTAAAAAAGAGAAATAAAAATATTTATTTCTTCTTCTTCAGAAGGTTTAGTCTCCTTTTGGCTCTTTCCCAAAGTTTCTTATATCCCCGATAAAAACTACTCACGAACGGCAGCTGTCAACTATCATAAAACGAAACTTATATCGCGGTTTTTAACGTCCAATAGCTAATGAGAAACTAACTTCTCAGAAAAAAAACACCTGAACACCATGCAGCCAGATGACATCATCATACCACCTTAGCGTAAAGATGAGAGAAACGTTTCTACCAGGTATCGTAATTAATTAAAGTTTTCCTGGCTCATATCTGGAATACATGGGGAGGCGGGGCTTATGACTTATACTGCAGCCAGACACCAGGGGGCGGGGCATCTGCTGGAAGCTTCAGTTAGAGCCGAACGTCGCTACGTCCACTCATTATACAGTCTATGGTCTTGACCCTCTTTCATGGGTAAGGTCTGGTTATTGTTGGATGGAAGTCAGAGGAGACCCAAAATATCAAGGTACCAAATCTAACCGAATTAAACGCGCAATTGCAGCAACACAGGAGTCGCTTTCCTGCCACTCAGGATCTGTGGGAAACATGAAGTGCATTTGGGGACAGGGAGAGGTTGTGCTCAAGTGGGTGTGGACGCATTAAGTCTTGGCCTCAGCTCTCGCCTTGTTTGTAAAACAGTGGACACAGCCTGGAGCGAGCAGAAGGGCATTTGGCAACCATCTTGCAAGTAAACTGGCGGCCTAACGAGAGCTAAAGTCACCCGACACCCCAACAGATGTTCCCAAACCTCCAAGGACCCTGTTTCCAATTTGACATCGTTTACCCTCACTCCCCTGCTCCGCTGCTTAATCCCAATTTATCGTTCGACTAGCACAAACTTGTGTATTCCCAAGCACTGTTGATTCCTCGCCGCTCAATCAGACTTAACGAGCTGGAATTGGGGTTGAAGGTGAAGTGCAACGATGGCGGGCGAGTCCATGAATGTATAATCAGATGATAAAGATGTGCTTTCATTCAACGTCCTCTTCGGTGACATTTCCTGTAAAGTGAACATCTGCAGCTGTGAAAGCCTGCCTGTTTGATGTCAAGCTGTTTGATGTCCCTCTGGATTTATTTGAATAAAATGTGTCAGAAAAACACATCGCGCTCAAAGTTCGTGTCCTCCAACTTGTAGTTTTTGCATCATAAATCTGCTGGAGGCTCGCGGCAGATAAAGAGAGTCACATCTGTTTTGGTTGCCTTTAAATCAAATGTCATTTACAGGGAGGATAATAAAAAAGAGCAGTGGTGCTTGATCTTGGAGTCCAAATTTCCATTCAATCCTTTCAGCCTTTAACACAAAGTAAACAACGAGGTTGTCCAGAGTGTGAACGAGAAATAAATAAAGAAGTTACAAGACAGTTTGACAGCCAGTGGCAGCGGTCCCACTCCTCAAACGCAGCTTATTATGCCAAGTGTTGAGAGACATCTGGAGATGAAATTCCAACTTCACCCTTTTTAAAAACTCAAACCAAGCAAAGTAAACAATTGAATTATAATTTGGTTGATTAGACAAGTCCAATTAAAGCTCTGATTGAACTTCAGCCCGGCTTTTAAGGGATTAGAAGTTAAACGTGTCCAACAGGGGACGACTTTTTGGACCCGATCTTCTAAATCTTTATCATCCCAAAGTGGCTGTTTGGTTTGCAACAGAAGTCTGCACAAGCATCATAACAAGACGTGCACATAAAAACTAAATAACTGATTTAAACGCACATCTTTATCCATCTTCTTTAACAGCAATGAAAGACAAATCAGCGTAGGAGTGAGATTGTGTCTTTGGAAGAGTGTGGACTTGCCTTTAAAACAATGAACACTCCAAAAAGGACACTCCAAAATACAGGATGTGTTTTTACTTGTCATGAAAAAAATCTGCCAAAGGAACCTGAACATTTTCTTGGCCGGCTATCTTAAAAAAACAACATTAGATTTAAGCTTTTTTTAGGGAAAGAGATACACTTGGAAAACTCATTCTTAGCGATATTCTTCTCTTATTGTGAAGTTTTATGTCTCAAAATAAGCTCATAATGATTAATTTGTATTCATAATAAAAGAAGCAGACCTCATCTTCTTCTTCTTGAGTCTATTAAACTCAATTTGATTGCATTATAGTGACACTGTTCCAGATTTAAGTCCTTAAACTACTTGAAATAAGGTTGGAAAATGTTCTTTTCCAACAAAACATTTCAAAAATAGAACTCCTTGTAAGTATCAGGCATCGGTTTTTTGCCATAATTTTCCAACATGTTATTTTTTTCAGGTGTATCAACCTTACTGTAAGGACATTCATATACTTCTCACAAAACAGAAAATGTAATCAAGATCAGTCATTATAACACAGGTTATTTGTTTGTGCTTGAAAACCTTCGGACATGTCAATTAAAGCTTGTTTCATCTAAGAAATGACCAAAATCAAGATGTTTCCCAAGATATTCAGGATGATCAATCTAGAAACAAGTTCCAACATCTCACTGCGATGCTACCTTAAAGGCAATTGTTTAAAGGTAAATATTTTCATTAGAAATTAAGATACTTGGTCAGGTTTGGAGTTTTTGCAATTAATGGATTTATCTTTGATTTGACTTTAAATGCAGCTTAACTTACTCATACACTTTCCTCTTAATTTGTTGGAAGTTGGGTCAACATCTTAGAGTTTGAAGCTACATGACTTATTTGCAGTACTGGACAATCACAAAGTTATTTATAGGTAAGCGCTTTACTTTTATACATGATTTGATTATTTTATTTTGACATGGGAATTCTCTTTTAGGGGAAACTTTTGCCTTTTACTCCACAACAAATGGAAAACAAATATTATGCTTTTTTCTCCTCTACATTTCAGTCAATGCTCTCATTACTCTCGACTCTTGCTCCAAACTAAAAACCGAAATCTGAATAAGTTTTTATCTCTTATTTTTAGTAAAGATGATCAATCAACTTTACACATTGTCACATTCACCTGGCAAGTCGAGGAAACCGTCTTATTTCAAGATATTAAAGATTTTTTCTGGACTTGTCTTCCAAAATAAAGCTCGCCTTGGTCAGGGCCACATTCTTGTGATGGAAGGTGATGGTGCTCATGGGAAATGTAGTCTTTGAAGACTGTTTTACTGATTCCAGCTAAAGGGATCATCCTCACAGTCACTTTAAACTTAACTGGAAACTCAAATGCTGTTTTCGTCTACAATATATTTTTGTGGAGATTTTAAACGTTTTCTTTGCCGTCAACTCAACTCGAGTAATAACTTTCTCCAGGTTGTGGCCACATTTGAGCTGGAGTATCTCGACTTTGACTCCACTGTGGCTTCTCTCTCTGACTCGCTTTAAATTGAAGGTTTAATGGTTTTGTCATCTTGAAAAATTAAAAAAAGACTTCCTCTTCTTGATTTTAACAAAACAGCTAAACAGCTCAACACTGGGGGCGATGTTGGCCGAGCGGGTTGGACACACGAGTCTGTTTCCTCCTCGTAGCGGTTGCTGGTTTCATTCCTGGCCTTGACCTTTCCTTGCATGTCTTCCTCTGCCTCCAGCTCTCCACGTTTCCTTTCTGTCCAACAAAGGTGGAAAAAATACCCCCTAAAAAACCTCAAACCGCTTGAAATATCCTGTGGCTGGATTCAAAACAAAAGCGCACAACCCACTCCTGACCTACAAACTCTGAAAAGGAGGAACGCTTTCCTGAAACGACACGGGAAGATTCCTTAAATAGTGTGACAGCAAGAACAGAAAGAAGGACACAATCTGTTACATAAATGTCAGCTGGATTTCAAATTAATCTCAAAATATCCTGAGGGATGAACCGGATCCCCCTGATCTTGGAGACTCGCGTCCAATGAAACAAAACCCGTCCAAGTTTTCAGCAGCTTCAAACTCAACTGTGTCTTAGTGTCCCAACTGTTGTCCTGAGGAGTCTGGGGACCAGGGTTAAATGTTTTGTCTTCATTAACCTCTTACCACTCCACCCAATACTGGCTGATGTACCATGCAATGTTTCAAAGGCGTATAACTGTAGAGCAATAAGGTCAAAATTCATCAGTGACACCTCATTTAGAAGATTAAAGCTGAAACACTTCTTTCTCTTCATTTTTTGTAAGCAACTCTTGAGCATCATTAACTTCAAGACGCTTCATGTCAGACATAAAACATCCACCACATCACTTCTACACCTTCTCATCTACATCTGAGTGAAATTTGAGCTTTTTAGGTAAAACTTTGTAGGAGTTAGAGAGTTTTTAGTCTCAGGTGGCCAAACACTAACAGATTTTTCACGCACTAGTCTGACGACTTTGCGCAAACAAAACCAGCTGTATAAATGCTCAGTGTCCTCTTTGTAGTTAACTTTGTTCTCTCCATGAAAAGGCTTGCTAAAAATCATGAAACTGTAGCTCCCGGTTACAGACTTCACTACTCCTGTTGTGCATAAAAACAAGCCAAGAACTGAGTCTGTTAGGAGGATTTACACAACTGCAGCTAATGCGACGAGCGCGTCAAGTAGAGAGCACTTCTCTAATAAATCAGGCTCTCCTGGCATCAAATTTTCACGTATTGAGATGGAGACACTTCTGATTTGTAGCCAGAAGTGTAAGAGAATAAAATATGATAAGCTTTATCAGATTGACATCGAGGAGGAAATGCTCTAAGACTGTGAAGCTGCTGTTATTGATGAGACAAACAACGGACTTTACAGGAGAAATTTCACCACTTGGAATAATTTGATGAAACAACACTTTTGATATGTTTGAACTCTGGATTCCTCTGATGGAAAGGAGAGTGAATATTCAGGGTACGGGCGTCAGGATGTGACGTAATGACCCCAAACAGGTAGGATGTCCCAGTTGTTGTGATCACTATCAGAGTGATTCTTTCACTAATTACGTTTTGTTGGTGAAGAAAACTGTAAAACAAACTTAGAGACTGAAATGAGAAGAATCTAAGCTTTCTGATGTAGGATGAGTTACTCTTCATACTTTGATGACGTTAGAAGAATGGCTAACGGCTCGCCAATGCCCTGGTGGAACGTAGGAGGTTTAGTGGCTGGGACAGTCCCGAGTACCTGAGTACGAGGCCTGGATTTGCAAACGTCCCCAATGGTTTAATGTGAGTCTGTAAATTCGCTTTAGTTTGACAGAATTGGTAAATCTCCAAGTCGGACGACGGACAGCAGCCACACCTGAGTTATTTAGCATTCTGCAGATGTTTCACACGCTGCAGAAGAAGAATAAAATCTCTTTATTCCACGACTGTAGGATGTGAAACAGTCCGGTCTTTGTGTCAGGTAAAACTCAACTTGTAGTTTCTCTGAACAAAGAGTTAAATGTGTCCAACAGCCGGACGAGGGCACCCTGACAGATTCAATTAAGGAGTTATTCCAGACTTGTGTAATATTTGCAGTGTTCCTGACAGTCCTTAGCCCCCTCCTGACTGATTTAATAATCTGAATTATGTCTCTGCGTCTGCCAGGAGCTAATGGCGAGTTAGCACAGCTTGAGTTCCTGCGAAGCCCGGCCAGAGCGAAAACTAACAAGAGCGGTATTTACATTTGGGGTCTGTGGTAGAGTGTTTCTCCATGTGGCACATCAGGCCGGCAGGGAGAGGAGTGACCTTGTGGTCGGACGGTGGCGTGTTTGAAGCAGCTGGTGAGGAGAGGAGCAGAAAAGCAGAGATGTCCCTCTCTCTCTCTCTTTCCTTTAACCTTAAAGTGCTCTTAACCAAAGTGCCCGCAATGCTTCTTCATTAAGCCTCTTTATTAACAGACTGAAATATAAAAAAAACAGCTGTTCCCACGTTACAAAAACACACTCGACCTCTGCTCCTGTCATTACTGAAATCATGTTTCCTTAAAACGAACGCAAGAAATGAGTCAGGAATAAAAATATAGCTCAGGAATTAAAGATAATTAAATCATAAATTTGCATTTCTGGGATCTTGGTGGCAGGTTAATATAAAAACACTATTGTACACTATGATAATTATGAGCATAAATCAGACCAATGAACTCTGCAGCCTGGGTTTAATGGTGTGAGCTGTCTTCTCAGTAAAGGTGTGTCCTTAATTTATGCATCCTGACCTTAAAGAGAGCCTCACCTCGAGCATGAGTGTGAAAACAGGAGGGAAGTTTTTTCATTTTTTGGTCCCTTTTTAGTTTTTGGGCTTCATGTTTTTTGCTTTATGTTACCTCTAATCTCTAAATTGTTAATAATGCCATTGGCATTTTCATTAACTTTGAATGCAGACATTAATTTGAAGGTGTTATTTGTCCGTGTACGTTCTGTTCACTCTATTTTAAATTCTGAAACACAAATCAAAAAACAAATTAAGGGCCATTTCCTTTTTCCATTACTGAAACAAGAATCGGTCAACTATTTACTGACCCTGTTTAAAAAAAAAGATGTCATTTTCTGTCTTAAATTATAATATTCCGGGAAAGGCCTTAAATTTCTGTTTTTCCATTTTCAATTTTTTTCACTTTTCACTTTTCAGTCTGTGTCCTGGAAATAAATGAATAATTGGGCATGAAAGTTTCTGCATGCAAGGGAGTTCCAACCCCAACCCAAACCTCACATACTTAGAAAAAAACAAAAAACAAACAAACCCAGACATAAATATAAACAGATTAAAATAATAATAATAATAAATCAATTTACTTTTTGTTCATTTTCAATCTTTTTTCCTGCACCTTTTTTGATTACTTTTCGATTTTTCCGATTTTCTTGCCAATTTTGTTTTTCCTTTTGGACCATTTTTTCAACCTTAAACTTACTTTTATTGCCACTTCTTGCTGTTTTTGCCACTTCTCACTACTTAGACTGTTTCTCTAGCAAAGGAAGTTTTCAACAATTTGGCTCTTTGGTTGAGAAAAGTTGAGTTAACACTGGCGTAGAGCATAAAACACCTACTGTAATAAAATGTTTCTGGTATTCTGACACATTTGAGGTTATAGAAATATTACACTGTCTATGATTAGAATGTTACAGCAGAACATATTGCAATTTAATCTAATTTGCGAGGATCCAAAGTAGAAGCAACCTGCACTAAGTTCAGGGTGTTTGGTGAATCCTTTGGTGTCAGCAAAGCTGCTGGTTTTACACAGGTGTGTTTTTGAGGAAAAGGTGTTTCCATTACACTTTTGCAACAAACTTCATGAGAACATCAAAATGCTTCATCTGAATTTGAGAGTTTTTTTTAAATGTTGGAGTTTCTGTTGCAGTATTAAGGTTTCTCGCAATTCTCGGTGTAATGGAAACACAGCTATTGTGTGATACTCAAAGAAGTCCTTATTTCATAATAAAACTCCTGCTTTAACTGATGTTTCTGTTCCTCTCTGTGTTGAATTTACAGCTTTGGCGTGTGTCCTCTGTGTCTGTGAAGCTCTGTTTTCAACCTCAGGTAACAGGTGAACATGCAGTTTAGAGGCTCGGGGTTGAATGTCTGAGCTACAAAAACAGCAGCCAAACCCCGGAGCGGCTGTGAAACATCCAGCAGCACTTTCAGAAACGCTCTGGATTTCAACTTAACCTGCGACTGAGTTTATTATTCGAAGCTGGACTCCTGTCCTTAATGAGACCTTCAGACTGGACGGCGTTCGCTCCGAGGCGTTTACGCTCTCTCACATCTCTCTGATACGTGCACCTGAACACGCCAAAGATTATTTTCCAGGCCTTGTTTCATTTAAGGGGGGGGGGGCTTAGAAAAACCTGGCGCACATGCGAACATGTGGACTGAGGAGGAATAACAGCGGTGACTCCTGTTTCACATTCCTGACCAGCTGTCCTGAACGCCACAGCAGAAAGTCCCCGACGTACGGAGAGCGCGATGACAAAATAAATACAGCAGGAGCCTAATGAGTGTATTTAGGTTATACGACCTGAAAAAACACTGGACGTACACAAACAGCATTTTAATTATTCCCCTGATGACCTGTAAGAAATAATAATGATAACTTTATTTGTACAGCAGGTTTTTAGAAAACCAAACAGAAAAAAAACAAGACCCCATGAGCGAAACGAAACCATTTTTAATCTTCGAATCATGTGAAGACTTATTTAGCTCTCTGTGTGTGGTCATGTGTTAAATTTGTTTATTTACTGTACGCTCCGCTGCCATAATCATTACGTTACGCTCGTGGATTTGCCTCATGAATAATTGCTGATGATTACTGTGACGTTCGGTCAAAAACAGCAAGAGCCTCGAAATAGAGCTGAAGAAAAGTTACAGCTCAGTTTATGCAGTTTCCAAAATAAGGGCCCACCAACACGGCCCTTTAATGGTGTTATTTTCAAATTAAAAGCGTATAGAATAAGTACAGGTTGTTAGAAGTTTGGACGGCGTGCTGCAGCTTGGCAGAATAAAAACAATGCAGGGTAATTATTTTAGTTGTGTTTATAAGAGAGGCTACGGGAAGTGTTTTAGTATAATAACCTCCATTTTCTCCTCTTTATTTCAGATAAACTCTTCTTGCTGTACAGACCTGCTCTTATTTTCCCAGCTCCTGTGAGCAGCACGTTTTACCTCCGTTCGCTTTCGTTCTCTTTTGTTTCTGTTTTCGGAGGATCTCCTGTTTTATTTATACATCTTTAGATTTATGTCTGCATTTGTTTTATGTTTTTTAATGTGTTCCTGCAAAAGCAATCGACCACTTTAGGGAGGGATAAAGTTGAAAGTCTAAGGGTGATGTATTACTCGTGCCTGTGAGGGGGGGGGGGGGGGGCTCTTTATGATAAATGTGTAAGGAATAAACGCAGTCACTCAGAAGTTACCCAGTGGTTTGTGGTCTTCTTTTCTGCAGCTTTATGCTCTGATAATTGAGGTTGGAGGCTAAAGTAGGAAATGCGAATTAATCAAAGATACATCTTTAGCTCACCAGTTAGAAAAAAATCTGCAGTTAGCTTGAGCTCATGTTGTCAGATAAACATCTCAACATCATCATTCTTGCTGGTTGGCATCAGGAAAAGTTGTTAGTCAGAAAAATTTTCAATATATGATCATTATAAGCCCTGAACTCTGAATGAATAGATCAATATTTGCTTACGTGGGGCCCTTTAACTGTTTGGTTATGGTAGTTTGTATCTTAAGAGGTCAGTTTTGTAGTTTAGTTCATTTTAATATCGAAGAGATGCATTGACTCTTTAGTTGTAGATTAAGTGCAAGATTTTATGTATGGTATGGGGACCACCTGATTTGTTATTGCATTTTAGAAGACAACAGCAAAAATTAGGGATGTGCGGATCGATACTTAATCATCGAGACTATCGGTACCAGAACTATATGATGTAAAAATGATTCTCTTGATTCTCAAAATATTGATACTTTTGATACTTCTGTTACTTCTATTATTTGATGTAATGTATATCATTAACAGTAATAAACAATACTATGTGTATCCCTGAGAGAATCTCACATAGGCAAAAAAACAACAAAAAAAACCCCTAGATTTATACAGGTAAGGTCCACAAAGAAATTGATCCTTCCAAGTGTATTATAAAGACCAGGTGGCATTAAATCATCCAAAGCAATTCCAATAAAACAGCCATGACGAGCTTAGAATGAGTTTAGAGAATAAAGATGGATAAAAACAACTTTTCATCCAAACAGTCTGTCTATTTTTATTTAAAGTAGGTTCAAGCGGTACAATGAGTACTGGTATCGGCAATACCAGCTTGGATTTTACTCAGTATCATATATATATGTATATGCATTGACTATATATATATATATATATATATATATATATATATATATATATATATATATATATATATATATATATATATATATATATATATATATATATATAAAATATATATATATATATATATATATATATATATATATATATATATATATATATATATATATATATATATATATATATATATATACACACACAAGAAATTCAGTTACCAAACCAGTGGCAACATCAGCCTGACACTTAATGTGACAGTGCAACAAATGCCAAAACAACCTTAACGTGGTCTAGAAAGAGAGTAAAAGGGTAAAAAAAACCCTGTTGGACTGTTTAAAGAACTTAATACATAAGTTATATAGCGAGAGGGGTAAATAATTAGTGAGGTTATAAACACATTCAGTTCAGTTTTAAATTTGTGGATTAGAGTATGAGGTCTGATGAAGGTTGTCGCACTCTTGAAGTCAGCCCCAAGTGGCTGTTAGAGGAATTTACGATTTTTTTTTCTCGCTGTTTCTAACCCTATAAGTTACAGGACTTTCTTTTAATACAGTTTAATTTAATCATTTAGATTCCTTATTTAAAACTTCTTCTTCTGTTTGATTTTAAACGAAGTGTAAATGAACTAAACCAAAATAAAGTCACCACTTACAGGTGTCTGCTCAACATTAATATAAGTAATATTTGAATATTTGTATCCACTCCAGCTGCTTGTTTTACAACTCTAAAGACAAATTTTATGCGTCAAACTACATTTCTTTAACAATTTGTTTTTTTTCTTAGGAATACAAAGAATAAAATGGACACAAAAGGCTTTTATTTCTCTCTCTGATGTGACTCAGAGTTTATATATGCAGTTTTGTTGAGGCGAGTCGTCCTTACACCACTTTTCCCCATTACTGTAACAAACCCTGTATTTACATATGCTAACATGCTAACGGACCTTTGCAGTGGAAAAACCCCAAACTTCTGTCTTCTGATGATTAGATCAGGTTGAATTTCTCGGCTCACTTGCTGAAATAACAGCGTCGGTTCTACGTGGATTGATGTGAATGAAAGATGATTGGTCCTTCGGTCTCTCTGGATGAAGAAACGCTGAATGTGTGGCTCTGTTTTTGTTGGGAGTGAAGTGTTTTCTGAGTATAACGTTACTCTTTTTTGAGCAGAAATATACAGTATGTGCTTGTTTATGATTTTATTCAGGAATCAGTCATCATGAGGCCGAGTGTGTGAAACTGGCAGAGCAGAAAACGTGAGACGAAGGAATGAGATGGCAACCACTCTGGAGTCATGAAGGTCTGGAGGAACTTAGAACGGTTAAAGATCCAACGTATACACATGAAGATGTTTCTAAGTACTTACATATACTTGTTGCTGAAATGGGCTATTTTGGGCAAATGGATTTTGCCAAGTCAAAAAGATCATGTCAGATATCCACAAATACATTCTGCCTATTCACAATCAGCATTTCAGAAATCTAAAATGTAATTTTGATGAGGCGAAATGATGTCACTTTTTGCCATTTATTTTGCCATTTACAGGAAGTTTTTTCCAACTAAACCAACCCACTAACTCACTAAATGCTACTTGATCTTGATGTTGAGTCTTTGTTTCTAATATAACACGAGCAGGTCGACTTCTTCTTGTGTTTTTGGAAAACGTCTTAACATTCAATGCTGAATAAATAATGATTGATTAGTTAGAGCCAACCTTCAGTGCCTTTAAGTTCAAACAAAGGTAATAATAATATTTGGCAAATACTTGAGGAAGATTTATTGTTTGTTTGAGATCCTGAGATGGTATTAAACTCTACCTACGTATAAATTTGCCACTTTAACAGCCCTGAGAATCGCACACGGAGCGTAAACACTCACAGTTTGTGAGTCCGTAGGAGATTTGAGTCAGATTTTAAATCTTACGTATGGAAAACAGTTCATAAAGGTAAACCTGCTGCCAATCCACCTGCTGCTGCTACTGCATCTAATGAAGAACACAAATGCCAACTTTAACTCAGTAAATGTATATTTCTCATATTTTAGCTCGTAGAAGCTGGAGTTTTTTTAAGAGTTGGGGTATTAAAGCAGTTTTATGACGTGCCAGTGAAACATTTGATTGGCATTGCAGCCAACGGGAGATCAAGGGTTAAAATATCAGAAAAAGTGACTTTGAAACTGCAGCTGGATGCTGTCAGAGTTATCCTGACCTGCTGCAGCACAGAGTGTGAGACAGAGACGTGAAGAAAGACTGTTTGCAGCTCCTGTGCGCTAATTATTTTCACCCAAGGTGCAGTAATTTCTTTCAGGTCGGAGCCGTAAAAGCACAAGAAAGTATTTAAAGTGTTGAAGCATTGAGACTCTGCTGTAAAAGTGCGAGCCAGCTGGATTCAGCTGATTTTACAAGCCTTCGATGTGCCACTAAATTAAGTGCAGCGCTGTGTACTTGAAATTATTTTGTGTTAAAGAAATTGACTCGGCCAGGAAAACGCATGAATCATCGTCAGGTTTGTTGAACTCTTGAGGTGAAATACAAATATGCAGGAGGAATGACACCTCATCTGCATCGTTTCTGAAACCAG
>RPOG01002387.1:67715-95396 GCA_008086565.1 Thalassoma bifasciatum
TTTATGATAAATGTGTAAGGAATAAACGCAGTCACTCAGAAGTCACCCAGTGGTTTGTGGTCTTCTTTTCTGCAGCTTTATGCTCTGATAATTGGGGTTGGAGGCTAAAGTAGGAAATGCGAATTAATCAAAGATACATCTTTAAGTCATCAGTTAGAAAAAGCTCACGAGCTCATGTTGTCAGGTAAACATCTCAACATCATCAATCTCGCTCATTGGCATCAGGAAAAGTAGTCAGTCAGACAAATTTTCAATATTTTATCTTTATAGACCATAAAACCTGAGTGAATATTTGGTTATTTGTTAGCCCAATGATTCCCAGATTAAATGTTCAGCATAAGCCCAAAGCAGGATTTGTGTTTTGTTTTTGTTTTGTTGGTTTTGTCTTTTTGCCCCCTCTACCTTTTGGAAAGCGACCTTTGGTCCCACGAAAGGCGCTATATAAATCGAAGTTATTATGATTATTATTGTTGTTCTCGTTATTATTATAACCTGTGCAGGCTGTAGCTGCTTTGCGCCCAATGACAGATAGGATTGGCTCCTTCCCTCTGCCATCCATGGATGGATAGAAGCTCGGTGAGTGACGTATTCTCTGTTAGACAAGCTAGATCAATATTTCCTTACATGGGGCCCTTACACTGTTCATAGTTTGGTTAATTTTAATATTATTTTTATTACGTTACAATTTTATTTATTATTTTTTATTACGTTTTAGAGTTTTACTGTTTTCTCATGTCTTTTTCTGTTAGTTGTAGATTAAATGCAAGATTTTATGTAGGATATGGAAACCTGTTTTTTTGGGGGGTGGGGTTTTCATATCAAAACAAACAAACATAAATATTGTGAATATAAAAAAGAAGCTTGGCGAGTGTTGTTATTGGATTTTAGAAGACAACAGCAAAAATTAGTGATGTGCGGATCGATACTAAAAGATCAATACTACTGATACCAGAAGTATATGCTGTAAAATCGATTCTCTTGTCAAAATATCTTTACTTTTGATACTTCTGTTTCTTGATGTAAAGTATATCATTAACAGTATTTAACAATACTATGTGTATCACTGAGATAATCTCACATAGGCAAAAAAAACTAGATTATACAGGTAAGGTTTCCTAAGAAATTGATCCTTCCAAGTGTATTATAAAGACCAGGTGTCATTAAATCACTGTCTCACTCTTGAAGTCAGCCCCAAGTGGCTGTTAGAGGAATTTACGTTTTTTTTTTTGCTGTTTCTAACCCTAAAAGTTACAGGACTTTGTTTTAATACAGTTTAATTTCATCATTTAGATTCCTTATTTAAAATTTCTTCTTTTGTTTGATTTTAAACAAAGTGTAAATGAACTAAACCAAAATAAAGTCACCACTTACAGGTGTCTGCTCAACATTAATATAAGTAATATTTGAGTATTTGTATCCACTCCAGCTGCTTGTTTTACAACTCTAAAGACAAATTTTATGTGTCAAACTACATTTCTTTAACAATTTGTTTTTTTCTTAGTAATACAAAGAATAAAATGGACACAAAAGGCTTTTATTTCTCTCTCTGATGTGACTCAGAGTTTATATATGCAGTTTTGTTGAGGCGAGTCGTCCTTACACCACTTTTCCCCATTACTGTAACAAACCCTGTATTTAGATATGCTAACATGCTAACGGACCTTTGCAGTGGAAAAACCCCAAACTTCTGTCTTCTGATGATTAGATCAGGTTGAATTTCTCGGCTCACTTGCTGAAATAACAGCGTCGGTTCTACGTGGATTGATGTGAATGAAAGACGATTGGTCCTTCGGTCTCTCTGGATGAAGAAACGCTGAATGTGTGGCTCTGTTTTTGTTGGGAGTGAAGTGTTTTCTGAGTATAACGTTACTCTTTTTAGAGCAGAAATATACAGTATGTGCTTGTTTATGATTTTATTCAGGAATCAGTCATCATGAGGCCGAGTGTGTGAAACTGGCAGAGCAGAAAACGTGAGACGAAGGAATGAGATGGCAACCACTCTGGAGTCATGAAGGTCTGGAGGAACTGAGAACGGTTAAAGATCCAACGTATACACATGAAGATATTTCTAAGTACTTACATATACTTGTTGCTGAAATGGTTTGTGCGTCAAACGTTCGTATGCATGGTTTAGGCACGAATTTGTGCGTACGAACGTTTTGTGAATGAGGCCCAATGTGAGTTACATAATAAATGATATATAATACAATGAATTATAGATATCCCTAATTCACATTTGGATATCTAGAAATTGGAATGATAGATATCTAGAATCCATTTGCAGATATTAGTAATTCACATTTTGGATATATGAAATTACATAGTAGATCTCTTGAATAAGAAACCCCATACAAATGGATGGCAAAAAGTGACGTCATTTTGCCTGAAATCACAATTGTTTATCTATCTGAAATGTTCTTTTGATAAGGCGAAACTGAGTTACGGATATCTGCATATCATATCCAGTCTAGTTTTTAAAAGTTAAAATCTTTTGCCATAGTCTCAACAGTATCATCACTTTTACCCACTGCAGAGATCCAGGGGAGTCTCCACGGGGTTAATAAACTTTCCAAAAACACTCAGAAGTCTCCACAGTCTCACTGCACGTTTATTGTCTGCAGGGATTGCACCAACATTTCTTTAAAGTCTATAAAACTTGAAAAATGATAAAGAAAACAACACAAGTCGATCCCTGCATCATGCTCGGCCCGCGGAGGGAGCTCAACTCCGTGACCTTAACTCCGTGACCTTCCTGACCTCACGTCACCAAGGCAACACAAATGATATCTTAAAGAGACAGGCGATCATTACACCACCTCGCTCGCTCTTTCTGGTTTAGCTCGAGGTTTCTGTCTGTTACAGGAAGTTTTTTTCAACCAAACCAACCCACTAACTCACTAAATGCTGCTTTATCTTGATGTTGAGTCTTTGTTTCTAATATAACACGAGCAGGTTGACTTCTTCTTGTGTTTTTGGAAAGTGTCTTAACATTCAGTGCTGAATAAATAATGATTGATTAGTTAGAGCCAACCTTCAGTGCCTTTAAGTTCAAACAAAGGTAATAATAATATTTGGCAAATACTTGAGGAAGATTTATTGTTTGTTTGAGATCCTGAGATGGTATTAAACTCTACCTACGTATAAATTTGCCACTTTAACAGCCCTGAGAATCGCACACGAAGCGTAAACACTCACAGTTTGTGAGTCCGTAGGAGATTTGAGTCAGATTTTAAATCTTACGTATGGAAAACAGTTCATAAAGGTAAAAGTGCTGCCAATCCACCTGCTGCTGCTGCTGCATCTAATGAAGAACACAAATGCCAACTTTAACTCAGTAAATGTATATTTCTCATATTTTAGCTCGTAGAAGCTGGAGTTTTTTTAGGAGTTGGGGTATTAAAGCAGTTTTATGACGTGCCAGTGAAACATTTGATTGGCATTGCAGTGTTGCCCTCTAGTTCCCAATTTTATAGTCTTTTTCACTGAAACTTTGACGTCGACCTACGACAGTCTCAATAGGACTGGACGACGTCGTGTCTCACACTCTGTCTCTGCACTTCTTTCTGACAAACGTCGAGGACACGCGATTAATAAAAGTGGGTTCCACGTCATTAAAGAAAGTCCAGCCTCGGCATTTTCGTGTTCAAAGTATTTAAAGTGTTGAAGCATTGAGACTCTGCTGTAAAAGTGCGAGCCAGCTGGATTCAGCTGATTTTACAAGCCTTCGATGTGCCACTAAATTAAGTGCAGCGCTGTGTACTTGAAATTATTTTGTGTTAAAGAAATTGACTCGGCCAGGAAAACGCATGAATCATCGTCAGGTTTGTTGAACTCTTGAGGTGAAATACAAATATGCAGGAGGAATGACACCTCATCTGCATCGTTTCTGAAACCAGTCGATCAGATCAGAAGAGCTAAAGCCCCCTCCCTTTTACTGACAGAAACAGCAGGTATCAATCTGCACAGACACATGATTTCATTTAAACTGGAACAAATAATCCGCTCCAATATTCTGCTATTTGCTTCAAAACATCCAGGGGTTTGATTGGCTCCGTCCAACGTGGCTGCTGGGATTAATTTCCATGCACATGATGTCACACGTTGGATAGAGTCGAGGCGCGCCGGCGGTGACAGCTCCCAATGACTAATCTGAACTTTCTGCTGCCAGGAGCCGGCAGAGAAAGGTAGCAGAGCTCCTACCAACTTGAAGCACTTCTCAGGTTTTCTTGGAAGAACTGAGAATCCCGAGGAAACCTTAGGGCGCTCTAAATCAGTGAACTTGTCAGCAAAGGTGTTTATGAGGCAAAAGCTGGTGGAGGTTTTCCAGGTGACTCTAAATTATGCAAATGTGGCACCTCATGCTGTCTGTGTGAAAACACTCACATGCTTTCCTACCAAATCTGTAATAAAGTACATGGTAGTGAGCAGTTTGTACTTAGTCATGGAGGCGTGAGCTATAAGAGTCAAGCAACTTTTTGATCAGTATAAAAACGTGTGGTTGTGTTTTCCACTAAGAGGTAACAATCAAAAAACTGGCAGCACAAGTCCTGAGGAGAAAAAGTGAAAAAACTGTGGCTCAATGATTTGCAAAAATAATCCAATTGCAATTATTTGTACCTGTATTTCTATTGTGATTTGTTTTGCAATTATTTCTAGGTCCCCCAACCCATGAGTTTTTAATCAAACTCAGTGTCGGAAATAAATAAATGAACGAACTATGACACGACAAGATACGACATTTCTTTCTGCAACTCTTGACTGCTTTTTGCCCATTTTGGTCACTTTTCACTTCTTTTCCCACCACTTTTGGACCATTTTTTTTGTTAAAGCTTTATGACATGAAATAAAATGCATAATATTTTATTGAGCCCAGAAGAGGAATTTCAATGATCTCAACCATCCTTGCCAGTTTTTTTTTTGTTGCTTTTTGGACATTTTAGTCGCTTTTCATTCATTTTTTCTGCACTTTTGGAACCTTTTTTTTTTTTGCTACTTTCTGAGTATTTCGTGAGTTTTTTCTCAATTGTCTTGCCAACTTTTGCTGCTTCTTGACTATTTTTTCCTCCTCAAACTTACTTTTTTTACTTTCTTGCTGTTTTAGCCACGCTTCACGACTTTGATTGTTTCTCTTGCAAAGGTAGTTCTCTTGTCTTTTTTGTACTTCTACTGCAAAAAAAGTGAATCTAGTGTTCTGACAGGTTAAAGCAATATTGCACTGTCTGTGATTGGAATATTGCAACAAGACATGTTGCTATTTAATCTTATATTCCGTTAATTGCCCAGCCCTAGTTTATGCAACATAAATTCATTTAACAGTTGTGGAAGAAGGCTGATTTCCTCTTCAACAACACTAGAGACAATCAGATCACTCATACAGAGTGAATTGGAGTTCTGTTGATATCTGCGTGTCCATTACATTTTTTTGTTGTTGTTTTTTTTGCTAAATGACAGCCATATTTCTGAAGTTTTGATAAATTAAAATTGCGCCTTGTCAGTGTTTCCACTAGGATTTGAATTGAGCACATTTTGAAAATAATCTCTTCCCTCAAGATTCAATTTGTGGAAGAAGGAAGGAGATCTGTAACCAGCGGTAACCATGGTTACCACAAACATTTTAAGAGCTGAACTGTCATTTTGATGGGCGTTACTGTTGTTGCTGATGTTGTTGACAGATGAAGGCAGGGGGCGTTTAAGTATCAATCAAACAATCAATCTTTGTTTATTTAGCCCCAAATCATAACAAACATTATCTCAATATACTTTCCGAAAAACGCTAACAGGTCTAGACCTGATAATGTTACTAAAAATGTATTTTATTCACAGAGACCCAACATCAAGAAGAAACAGAAGCCTTATCTCATCTTAACCCAGCATGAGCTCAGCACTTTGCAGCATTTAGCAAATTACAATGATGAGGAAAAATGTTCCTTTAAGGGGCAAAAACCTCTGAACCAGACTCTCCATCCCTCTGATTGGCCAGCCTTCTGGAGGCCTGTTGGGGGCAGAGCTTTGGGCAGACCTTGGTGTTTGAGGCCATAGATACATATAAGAAGGCTAGATGCCTTGTGAGGGCTATAAGCCAATGGGAAGTAACATCGTCACATGGCGGCCATCTTGGAACAGGGCTTGATCACTCATTACATTGCAGTCAATGGAGCATGGACTTAGAAATAAGTGTAGATTGCTCAATTTTCGACCGATTTTCAAACGGTTTGGTTGGTTAGAAACGTCAGAAATTTACCTAAATAACTTGCAAACTTAAGAATATTTTCAAAAAAATGTGCGATTTAAAGACTCAGCCTGAATCATAGCCAACGTGAAAAAGGTTTGTAATAAAATGTAATAAAAAATTTTTGTAAATACGTCAAGAATTCAGCGAGTTGTGAGTGTTTTAGTGTGTAAATCATCATCCTTTCCATTGACTACAGTACAGAGCACCGGAGCAGTCCCCTGTTCCAAGATGGCCGCCACGGTGACGACGCTGGTGACTCTGCCTTAAGGCATCTAGCCTTCTTATGTATATCTATGTTTGAGGGCAATTAGAGGAGGTTTTTATGTGATGACCTCATCATTGCAGGAGGTTTCGGTAAAGTCTCATCCATCAGGTCTGTGCTTTTTAGAATAGAACATTTCGATCAGTTTGCAGACGGATTCAGGGATTTTCACAACATGAAAATCTGACAGGAAGAGTCTGTTACCAGGGAGCTTTTATTTCATGTTTAAACATAACATCCCTTACCTAAGATCAGTGCAGATTTACAAATTCAAGAGTTTTTGTCCCCTAACCAAACCAAACATCCCTCTACACGGAGTTGTTTTGAAATCAAACTCCAGACTTTGACATCAGCATAAATCCTGTGTGAGACTAACTCCACTCTCAGGTTCTTCCCAGCTCCATCACCGAGCAGATTCCTCTCCTTTTTCCCACGCCTAATCGATTTCCTCAAGGTGGGAGATTTTACCACCATCAGCTGTAAATCAGAATAAAAATCTAAGCGGCCGAGGTTATAGGGTGCAAAAACTCAAGTACCGCTGGATTCCTCTAGCAGAGATTAAAAATTATGAGCTCTTCACACCCTCATGCTTTCTTTATTTCCAGCCACATTAAGCCAAGAAGTCAGCACTGACATTTTTAGCATAAACCGATGAGCAGTTGAGAGCTACTGTAGGTTTTGGAACATCACAGATATCTGAGGCCAAAGGAGACGAAATAAATTCAGCGTGATGATGAAAGTGTGAGACTCAGTGTGTGTGGCCGTTTTTCAGTTTAAGCCCTTAAATGGAGCCTGTAAAAACACCTGCTTTAAAAAACATTTGTTACCAAACAGTTTCCCAAATCTGAGAAGTAATGGACTTAAGTTAACCTATTTGCTTGCCAGTGGTTTAAAGAGGGGTTATTCTGCTTTCCAATATCTCAAACATGAATTTAAAGCAACAAAAATAGATTTTCTGACTAAATGTGTGCAGATTTTCAAACCTCTGTATATTAATATGACATCAAAATCCCTGAATCTGTCTGGAAACTGATTAAAAAACCCTGTTTTTAAAGTAGCACCATAATTTTATGTGACCCCCTGAAATGATGAGGTCATCGTATGAGGATCTTCTTACCAGTTCATGACATGTTGGAGGGGAAGGGGCCTCAAACACCGAGGGATCACCAATAGCTTTGCCCCTTATAGGCCTCAAGAGGGCTGGCCAATCAGAGAGGAGGGGGCTCGTGGAGCAGGGAGTCTTAAAGAGACAGTGGCTAAACAATTTGAATCAAATAAAGGCTGAAATAACAGGGATATACAACTTTCGTGGCAACAAAGAGACAGAATAAAGCCTAGAAATAGCACAATTTCCCCTTTTTACACAATAAAACCTTCAAACAAAACCACTGTTTTTCTTTTTTTACAAGTAATAAATGCCTTTTAAGACTTGAAGTCATCCGTATTCTCCTGAGCAGAATGGGGAAAGGTCTTTTTAAAAGATTTAAGACCAAAATAAGACATTGTTTGCAGTTGCAGAGGGAAATAAAAGTGATTTTGGCTCATTACAGGTATTTAGGGTGTTGTTTTTGAATTTTCATTTCTTGAAATAAGATTTTATTGTGGATCAATTGGGTGAATTTGGCTGATATCAAGACTAACTGCAAAGGCAACATGCTAAGTACTATTTGAGTGACAGTTACACTTTTTCCAGTCTTCGTCTGGCTGGTGTGATATAACTTTTTATTCCTAATCATATAGAAAGCTGATCTGTTTTATGAAGTTCGAGTCGTCCTGTTGGAGTTTCGCAGACTGGACGCCGGATGCTGTGAATGTGTGAGAGTTCAAAGCTTTAACTCATATCAAGTATTTCCCTGTGGTTGTTTGATATTTCTCTTTGGTAGTAATCCATCACTGTCAGTTATAATGATTGCAGGGTCATAAAGCTGTATTTATCAGCTGGCTTTGAATCTGGTATGTATTGTGGGCTCGGGACTTCCCCGCTCGCTTTTTGTACGACTCACACACTCTCTCTCTTTGCCTTCCAGGAAGTATAAAAACCAATCGGTTGTTAAACCATAGCTTATAAGTCGTTGCACGAGAGTAGCGGCGAGTTGGCAGAGGGAAAAGTTCTCATCTTACTATAATGAGCTGAAATATTCCTGCTACAGTAAACATGAATATAAACAACATGTCAGATTTGTCAGCAGACTTTTCACAATCTTGAACTTGAACCTGCAAAGACCGGAGGCTTTACATAATCTGCAGATTCTCCTCCTTCGCTGCGTTCGCTCGGCGGCTGCAGTAGCCGTCTTAAAGTGTTGAATAATCTTAAACACACAAACACAAGGACACACAGCCCCCCCCCGGTTAGCACACCTTGGATTCCTCTTACTCTCTGAATGAACCGTCTAAAGGAGATCCCTCCTGCGGTGTTTGACTTGGACCGGCTTTACATTTCTCAGGTTTTCGACATCTTTGATTGATGAACTTCTTCGGAGATTGGATGTCTGCTTAATTAGAAGGTTGAGTTGAGCCACTGGAAAAAAGTTTGTGTTGCCTTTGGTTTCCCCCTCCTCCGCGAGGATACAGGCAGCATTCACACATCATTCTTTTCCTCTGGATCATCCAACTCCTGCAGCTCACACAAAGTATGCCATCTGTCAAATAAAATCAGAAACAGACAAGAATCTGCCCCACGGAGGAGAGGAGCCGACTACAGAGAGCTGAGTGAAGGAGGAGGAAACATTTCAAGGTTGTAGCTAACCCAGCAGACTTTCTCTGAAGACAAAGATTTGATTCAGTTTAGGGTAAAATGTTTGTCTAACAAAACCATCTGACACACAAGATACACAAAGGTTGCACAAAGGTGGAGTTTGGGGTAACACTGTCTCTTTGAGGCTCAAGGCTTCGAGACACAAAGTTACCAATATAAGTAATATTTAGTCAGTTTTATGTTGATGTTGCACACTATCAGGCTGTATTACAGACTGTATATATAGTGGACAGGCTCTGAATTTTACCGTTGCATTGTTTTGAAGCCAAGAGAACCTTATTGTGCAGCCAGAGTCTGCGCAGAAGAGAGTTTGGGTGGAACAATGTAACAAAAAAGCAATTAACATATTTATTTCCCTTCTATCAAAGGTCTAATCTCTTTTTGGCTCTCTTTCCCAACGTTTCATCATCATGATCATCATAAAACCAAACTAACAACCCAGTTTTTAACGTCTAATAACTAATGAAAAACCAACTCCTAAGAAAAAGGAGGACTTCAGCTCAATGCAGCCAAAAAACATCTTCATATTATAAGAAACATTTCTACAAAGTGTCAGAATCCAAAAGGTAACTCAACAGGCAATCAAACACAAGGAGAAAAGGCCAGAGAGACACATTTCTGGGGACCCCAGAGACATTTTTTAATTCTAAAATGAGTTTTCTTGTGTGTTTTGTATGCTGTGTTGTAAATACAGAATCACCAGGATTAGTGTACAAAGTGACAATTTTATTCTTCCTGATTAAGGTATAGACTTGATTCTAAGTGAACTTCCAAATTTGAAAAAGATTATATTTCCCCATGGGACAATTAAAGGCACATAGAGCAGTAAACAATGTAAACAACTGTAGACAAAGATAAGAAACAAACATCCCAGAGTTCAGTATTGCAATGCAAATTACTGTCTAGAATGCTAAAATACTAAATCTAGGAAATAAAATACTACAAATACTAAAATGCTTAACAATAAAACGCTGAAATACTTGAGAATTAAATGCCAAAAATTCCAACTACATACTAAAACATAGAGAATACAGCTGTTCAGTGTGGTGTGTTTTACTTTCAACTTTCAAAAAGTACAATAATTACTGAAGAAAATGTTTCAATCAGTTTTTTTTAAATCCATTTCTTGACATTAAAGTGGACCCCCCTTTGGATGCCAGGCGACCTCAAATGGGGTCACGACCCCAATGTTGAGAACCACTGACTTCCAGGACGGGTTAATGGGAAAGAAGGCACAGGTGTGAGGTGTGTGAATGAAAAAGTTGAGAAATAGACCAATGGAGGAAAGTAAGACCAGGATTACAAAATTAAACAGTAAGAGAAAACATAAACAAAGAGTGTTATTGAGCAGAAACTCCCTGTGTGTTTGTCATCATGAGAAGTGTTTGATAACAATATTTCTTTATTGATGTGCTGAATAAAAATGAAACTGAGCCCTCAAAGCTGCCTGTACTTTATTCCCTTTAGGTGTTTTCCATTTCTGATCTTGGAAACTTCTCCTCACCTGTCCCCATCTGCACCATGAACTCACTGACAGACGACCATAAACCGCTCTGCACTCTTCCCCCTAAACTTATTATTGTATGTGCAAACCTGAACCACAAAAGTGAAGGATTTATGAGGTGGGACAGACTGAGAGGGATGAGTTTGGGTCTAACCTGGGCCGAGTAAACCCCAAGAGGGCTTCACCGTACAGGGCCCTGATAAACACAGTGTGTCAGCTTTGTTAGCTTCACACACCTGTTGGAGTCTGACTCTCTGAGCTGCAGCAGGTACATGTCATTGTCTAAACTTCTCCATTAAGTCACATCTCATAAACATCGAAGGCGTTAACAGCTTGGTTTTATTTGGTGAAACCACAACAAACACTTTGTAAATTAAGAGTTGTAAATACCGACTATTTGCTCTGAAGAAATTCTGCTGCCCCCTTTTAGCAGAAAGGACAAATACCTCGACCATGTGTTACAAATCAAACGTAAAGTGATGGAATTAAAATGAAACGAAGCACTGAGATAGCATCTAATTAGCACTTGTGGTAGAGATCAGGATGAAATCCAAGAGTAAAATCATGCAGTATATTTCCTTCACCTTCAAGCATATTGCATGACTGTGTCTTTTCTGTTTTGCCAACCGTCAAGCTGCTCCGTTTTAAAACTCTGCAGCGAGGGAGTCATTTCACGCCTGTTAGAACGCTACAGCACCTGGTGCCTCAAAGCGGATCAGCGTGTGGGAGCGAGGATGTGGATTTCTCAAATGAAAATTTAGATTAGATTAGATTCTAGTTCGGCTTCCAGCCTCACTCAGCTTAAGACATCAACGCCCAAATAAAGAATGTCGACGAATCAAGAAAATCTGCTTCCATGAAGTGCGTACTTCGCTGATTGACGTTTGGTTTCTGCAGCAGTCTGATTTAAAGAAGCATGAAGGCATTAGAGCTACCGTGGCAGAGTCTGTAGGAAAATAAAGAAATCTTTCAGCTCAGCCTAAACACGGGCACACACATCGCAGCGCATAAACAACGTGGAGTTGGAACAGTTGTACACTTTCAATCAAGACCTCGTAGCCAAAACACAAACGTGAAGTCTTCCGGGAGTCGAGGCTGAGCCCCCTGAACTTCTCACTCTGTGTTTGTGTGTGTGTGTGTGTGTGAGTGTGTGTGTAATCAGCACCCAGAGTGATGACAGAATAATTAACTGGATGGTGAATGTCATGCTCATAATGCAGCTGACACTTCTGTGCTCTCATTATTTTCTCGTTTACAGCTTCCCCCCGCTGCTGTAATTGTCGACTCAAACAGCGACGATCTGTCTCTTTGACACCAGGAAGTTCACTCCCTAATCCGACAGCTCCCAGGACAAACTCTCGGAAAAAATCCGGGCAGGAGAATGAAACCGCGACAATCCCAGGACTGCGAAACATTTGACCCAGTCATGTCGTCTAAATGCAAATGCCCACACGCTGAATTATCGCTCCATAAAAGCTTTTTTTAAGGCTGGGAAATGCAGTGTTTCATTAAGTGAATGGCTCTAGACCAAGATTCGTGGTGAACATCCATGTGGAAACACCCTCTGCTTTAAAGGAATCTCAATAGCTAGCCATAATAATCCAAGAACAACAGATATGCAGTCATTTAGTCGTTGTTATCGTAGTGTATCATGTCAGGATTGCGCAAAATTATACTCCATTATGGATACAATGAAAACAGTCTCTATATTACTGGCACTTTGTCAGGTCTCCATGTCTTGGCAGAGTCTCTTTCTCTACATAACGGAGCGGATGTTCTCTTGACCTAAACTCTCTCAGAGAGGTAAAATATAAAGTTATATTTGACAGAACGCTCACTTGTCCGTCTCGATGATCCTCTCTTCCTTCATGTTGGACTGTAAAACCCAAAGCAGTGAAGTCCTGCTCTAAATATCACCTGGTTTTGACTTAATTTGTTTTATTTTGAAAGTCACTGGGCCTATTAAATGTCAGTCCCATGCTTCCTGTCCTGCTTGAGCTGCCTTGTGCAAATTGACGCATCATTACACCACCATCTCAAACTGAGGCGCAGCTGTGAACTCACAAGTATTTTATATTTTCTTACTCTAAAGAGGGGTATTGTGCATTTCTTCTAATAGGCATTATTTCAAAAAACTTGAAATAAGACATTTTTATGACCTGGTCTGGTGAATGTGGCTCAAATTAAGAACAATAAGACAATTTTTACTACAAATTAGACATAATGACTAGTTTTGATTTCCGTATTTGCAGTGAAATGGGTTTGTTATTTTAGAGCTGGGGGTTTTGATCAGTTTACAGACAGATTTAGGGATTTTTACAACATATGAATATGTAGAGGTCTGAAAATCTGCAAATGTTTCGTCTGAACATTGAGCATTGTTACTTTATATTAATTTTTATGATATAGAAAAGCAGAATACCCCTCTTTAAGTTAAATTGTACTGCTTTACCTTTAGGAGAGTAAAAGACAGAGGTTCTTCCAGCGCCACAGTGAATCAGATTATCTCTGTATTGCACCGTGCGTTGAGTAACTATTAATGTTTACCTCTCCAGCTCTTGGAAGGCCGTGTGGTTCTTGGCTTTGTCATGAAGTCCAGCGTTCATCTGGCCGGTGTGACTCAACAAATATGGAGCTGAAACATGACTCCACCACTTTATGTGTTTAGCATCGCTTCCTCTGTTGAAAAGCTGTGTGCTGCGAGGCCAGCCAGGACCCCGTTTCCTGCCATTGAGTGCCGGCCTGTTGTTTTTACCTGCTCGCACAATAACTTGGCACAAACGCGTCTGACTGGGAGACGTCAACATGTGCAAACGCAAAGGGCCTGCGTGTGATTAAGGTCCAATTCTGCAGCTTTAGTTTAGACATGACCAGACGCAGGTTGTGGCCAATATATGATTGATTTCTGAAAGGAGCTGGTGAGTTCAAGCCTCTGAAAAAGAGCCTGGACGTGAAAGATAAACGGTGAGGTTCAGCGCTGAATTCACATGATGCTATTCAACGTCTTCCTCTGGTTTCTTGGAGAATGACAGCGTGGTTTCGGTGGGTGAATCAGGTGTGAATGAGCATAATGTGAGTATGAAATAGAAGCTGGATGTTTCTAGGAAAGAACAGCACTCAGCGTTTCTCTCCAAGAGTAAATCTGGAAGATGCTCAGCGGAGAACAAACCTCTGTCAACACTTGATGCTCGTCTCCAGCTGCAGCATCAGAACAAGTTTGTTTGTTTATGATTGGTCTTCTTTGGTTAGATTCTCTGACAAAACAGAATGTGAGATCAGCTGTGTTCAGCCAACAGCTTGGAAAGCTTGGACGCCTGACTCTCCCCTCACAGCACCGAAGGTATGGTAAACAAACAGGACCAGGATCCGGATCAGCAACTTAAGCCAATCAAGCGATCCCTGCGGTGCCACGGAGCCAAATCCATTTATCACAGGCCGACCGAAAGCGACAGCTCGGTGATCAACAACTTTTCAAACTTTTCCTAAACATGCACAGTCAATTAGTTCTGAGTCATTTAGAGGAAACATTTTTTACTGCACAGATCAGACATGTGGTTCCAAGAATTGGCCGGTAAACAAAGAGCTTTTGTTGCTCATCTGATATAAGCAAAGGTAGGTTTTATCCTGTAAACACTTTCACTCTGTACAGCTGACCAGAGCGAACAGGTTTAAGTCACAGATTATAGGAGAACATTTATCCAATACATAAGACACAAAAAGACTCAAAAATCCATTACCTGTTTGTGCTTTTTAAAATTTCCCACTGTGTCTAATCCTTGAGAATAATAACTGACACTGATTCTGATCAGAGGTCAATGTGTCACCAAGGAGAGCTCAAAAAGGAACAAACATGAATCCAGAAACTGACAAAGAGACAAACACTGAACCTTGATACTATCAGATAAACTGCTTCCTGTGTTTATTCCTCACGTCCTTGTACCTAAAGCTCTGGGACTGGAAGCATCTGACAGACAATGGAAGTTAGGATGTCATTGTTTGGGATAAGAGATGCATTAGAATACACATAGAGGTCAGTTTACATGAGTAAAGATCAGATTAAAAGTACAGTAGTGGTGAGTTTCAGATGTGTTATTATTTGACACATCCGGCCAAAGTGAACTTTCATGTTCCTGACTCCATCCTTCTTCTAAAGGCCTGTGTCCATCAACAGACAGCTTAAAGAGTCTGATATTAGCATCGCCCTGGACACTAAACCCTCGGAGAAAAAGCCTGACATGTTTCTCCTCTGCTGCTGTCAGAAATGCGTCTTGATCCTGATTGGTTGACAGTGCAACTGTGAACGCCACAAACACAAACCTGCATTAATTAAAATCTCACATTTCCTTCTCAGCCTTAAAACTGTTCATCTATGATTTTTAAGAGTTACCTGAGTTACCAAGATTGCTTCCCCAATGACTGAGTATGATTCAGTCATATCTCATCTGTTAAGTTTGAATGTTTTCACTCCACCCTTCTCTTTCATGTCTGGCTTCATTTTGCAGTCACGTCTCTCCTCTTGTTTCAGGTCACTTCACTTCCTGCCCTGGTGTTTTCTCTTTGTTGTAATTGTCATCCTCACCACCTCATTGTTTCCACCTGTGTCCCATTACTTCTTGTATAAAAGTCTGTGTCTTCCTCTCCTCCTGTGCCAGATTGTCTTGTCAAGTCTGTTTATTTGTGTGAAAACCTTGCCTTGTACTCCAAGTCTTTGCCTTGTGTGTTCAAGCAGGTGAACTGTGTGCTGAGGTAGTGCTTCAGGTACTTTTAGCTTGTTTTTACCTCTTGTAACTAAAGAGCTTTTTGGGTCTTCCCATCCACTCTCTGTCAGATATATTTGACAGTATATCAGTCATATTTCTAGAATTGGGGAAAGTCCAAGTCGGATTCAACTGAGAGATTCAGCAACCGTTGGTAAAGTCCAAAACTTACAGTGTATCACAAAAGTGAGTACACCCCTCACATTTCTGCAGATATTTAAGTATATCTTTTCATGGGACAACACTGACAAAATGACACTTTGACACAATGAAAAGTCGTCTGTGTGCAGCTTATACAACAGACAAATAATGGTGGCCACACTAAATATTGACACTTCAGAAACTTTCACTAAGGGGTGTACCCACTTTTGTTGCCAGGGGTTTAGCTATTAATGGCTATATTTGGAGTCATTGTGAGGGAAAAATAAATTTGCACTGTTATATAAGCTGCACACAGACCACTTTTCATTGTGTCAAAGTGTCATTTTGTCAGTGTTGTCCCATAAAAAGATATACTTAAATATCTGCAGAAATGTGAGGGGTGTACTCACTTTTGTGATACACTGTATAGGCCAACCCATCGAACATCAGCTGATTACGTCTTAACATCCAATCAGCAAACAGCAAAATAATCGTTCTATGTCACTCATTGGCTTCCAGTTCTTTTCAGAGCATTCTGACCGATCTTTTAAGACCCACAGATTATAATGTTCAATTGGCTTTGTTAACAAGGAACCTACCAAAAGAAAGAGTAGACTCCTCTTCTCTCACCAGGAGGAAAGTTTGTTTCTACCTTTTTCCATTCTTTGGTAATCAGCAGAACAATATGGGCCAGAAAACAAACTTTGATTGGTTTTTGGCACTTGTCTCTGGAGTGCCATCCTTTGATCCTCTCCATGATCTCCGTCATCTTTTCTCAGTCGAACTGTGAGCCGCTTGAACTTTTCAGACTCGCAACGTCTGCCATTGTCACTCTGGCGTCTCTTCTCATAATCTTTGCTGATCTCTCATCCACACAGAGTACAGCTGCCAATGACAGGGCCCAGTTCGTAATTACAATAGTTCACTAGCCTGATATTTATGGACAAATTTGATAGTCCCTCAGCCCCCAAAATAATAGCCAATGAGTTAAAAGGCTTTCTTGCTTTCTCTGCAAACCTCTTTGTGAGCAACCCATCTCCACTCCAGGGTCTTTGCTGATGCTCCACCTGCTTTATTTTTTTATGAAAAAGAGAGCCAGAGCGCTCGTCCATCTTCAGGCCTTGGCTTTCCACAAATTCTTTCTCTCTTTAAAGTTTGACTGAAATGTTTGACTTCAGCTTGATTGAATGGAAAACAACCAGAACATCTACTCCTTTAACTCACATTTCTGTATGGAACAAACAAGAATGAGTATAATATAAACTCTAATCTTTAGTTACAACAACAGATGCTGCTGAAAGTTTGAGCTCAGTTCATCAAGAGTGACGCTAAAGGAAGGGAGTGAAATTCTGGGCAGCTTTGCAACAAACAAATAACTTTCCATACTGAT
Organism: Thalassoma bifasciatum; assembly: GCA_008086565.1. Classification (NCBI taxonomy): domain Eukaryota; kingdom Metazoa; phylum Chordata; class Actinopteri; order Labriformes; family Labridae; genus Thalassoma; species Thalassoma bifasciatum. The sequence continues at coordinate 84,757 of RPOG01002387.1, forward strand.
TTAAGTTGCTCATCATGTTTATAATTTATTTGAATCATTGCTTTTCCACCAGAGGCATCCTGAGTTTCAAAGAGAGGCAGCACAACCTTCAAAGTGTCCCGACATTAGAGACCTGTGTCCTCTGATTTACAGCAGGACGGGGTCTTTGCAGGGGCATTGGAAAGCGCTCGTATTATGATGTTTAATCGTGTTTTAATTATAATAACACTGAAACAGAATGCCTCAGTAATTCAGCGAATGTACTTAATTAGTGCCTCTGAAACGACAGCCTGCTGCAGCACAGCTCAGCAGATTTGCAGTGCGAGCATTAAGAATGTCTCACCTCGGATAAATCACGCCGCCGCTGCTCTGTTTGTTTTGGCGAGCGATCTCGTTCGTCTGTAGTGCTGCCATGTTACGTGGTAACACCTATGTAAAGTCGTGTGAAGAGCTCTGGGAGCCATATGTGGACTCTGCACAGCATCACAGCATGATTTCATAAAAGCTTTGACTTTCACAATATTAATTTTCAACAAATGTGATGAATGGCTACGAAGCCAAGTATCATTTCAGATAATAAACCATCACATCTGTGCGCTTGATTGGGCGGCTTTTGAATCCCATCCATGCTTTTGCACGCAACTGTGTCTGTAACAGGTGCTTCGGTGAGGCAGGAATACCGGCTGGTTTATGTATCGTGTTTTTGTTATTGCATTACAGCACTATGAGGTCACATGGGGAGGCTTTAAGGTTAGGAGATTGGATGGCGAAGAGTCGAACCACAAAGAAAATCCAATATGATGTTTTATTGTTGGGGATGTGGTGGAATATTAAACATGTGTTCAAAGAAATGAGAAATGGGGTGAGCAACCACAAATACTGACAAAGTGAAGTATAGGTGAGCTGTTTTCCATTACCGAGGCTCTTTTCATGAAGTTAACCACAGAAAACAAAAAGGAGTCATAATCAGTTGAATGTTGTGATGGCTCTTACTCCAGCAGTGACTTTCTGACCTCGGTGGATCTCTGAAGGCTGAGTTACACTCTCTTCTCTTGCATCGCACAGTTCCTTAATTTGTCCAACAGCTCATGTCCAGACTGTAATCATACAGTCAAACACTTTGTTTGTTTGCTCGGGGCTGTAACCACCAACATTTCAAGCCCACGGTTGAAAAGTGGCCAGTTGGAGTTTGAGCATGCACAGACTTCATGTTTGGTACAAATACAACTTCCTGCACTTCCACTGTCGCATTCACACTCATTTAGTGGATGAGAGGCTACAATTCTGCTGTAATTCTGTATGAAGGTTGGAGAATTGTAAACCAAATGCTATCACTATGTTGGACCTGCACCAGCACAATACACAGCAACCAAAGACCAGGAATAAACCCTTTCAACAATAACAACAGAAAGATGAACAATTACATCTTCTCTGAACCCTTATTGTAAGATTTATCTACCACTTTGGAGCCAGAACGCGTGATAAAATGCCCTCCTGGTTGGCAAAACACGCCATGGTGACTTTTTAGGAAGCAAAAACACGCAGTATGTAGCACAGCTTAATGACCCACTTTGTTTAGTACGTAGCAGACAGGATTTTATCAGCTAATAGGGGAAGGGTTAAGCTTATACCTTTTTGATCCTGTTTAGTTGATGCCTTTAGTTGATAGTTTGGTGTAAAAGAAACTTTGGGGACTTTCTATGTCATCTTGAAAAAGTCTGATATCAACAGAAAAGACACAAAAGAGTGGAAGGAAGCTTAACCGATGAGTGATAGAGCAGGGACTAAAGGCCAAAATATGGGCTAAAGGCTAAACCACAAGCTAAAGGCTAAAACATGAGCTTTGGCTAAAACAGGGGCTAAAGGCCAAACCACAATCTAAAGGCTAAAACACAAGCTAAAGGCTAAAACATGAGCCCAAGGCCAAAATATGGGCTAGAGGCTAAAACACAATCTAAGAGCTAAAACACAAGCTAAATGCTAAAATATGAGCCTTGGCTAAAATATGGGCTAGAGGCTAAAACACAATCTAAGAGCTAAAACACAAGCTAAATGCTAAAACATGAGCCTTGGCTAAAACAGGGGCTAAAGGCTAAAACACAATCTACAGGCTGGAACATTGGCTATGGTCTACAACAGGAGCTAGAGGCTAGAATATGGGCTAAAGGATAAAACACAATCCAAAGGCTAAAACATGAGCTAAAGGCTAGAATATGGGCTAAAGGCTAAAACACAATCTAAGAGCAAAAACACAAGCTAAATGCTAAAACATGAGCCTTGGCTAAAATATGGGCTAAAGGCTAACATATGAGCTAAAGGCAAAAACACAAGCCAAAGGTAGAAAAAGGAGCTATAGGCTAAAACAGAGGCTATAGGCTAAACCAGGGGCTAAAGGCTAAAACATGAACCAAAGGCTAAAATATGAGCTTAAGGCTAAAACACAATCTAAGAGCAAAAACACAAGCTAAATGCTAAAACATAAGCCTTGGATAAAACATGGGCTAAAGGCAAATACACAAGCCAAAGATAGAAAAATGAGCTATAGGCTAAAACAAAGGCTTTAGGCTAAAATAGGAGCTAAAGGCTAAAACAAGAGCTAAAGGCAGATACACAAGCTAAATAAAATGAATAGCATTTACGAGCCAGGCTCTGCTTGCTAAGGTTGGAGTTGGTAGATGAGCACTGGTAGGACATAACCAGGATTCACTAACGTTACTGACATGTATCAGAGCACCAGGCTGTGAGTAGCTAAGCTGAATGTAGCCAGATACTAAACTATGCTACAAACTTACAAAGTTTTTTTGTTGTCCCGTTCAAACAACAGCGCTACATAACTGTTGATAAATACATGATCTTGTTGAGTTGTATCCGGTAAAAAGTTGTCTCAATCAAACAACAGTTAATACACACGTCATATCACTTTAAGTGTTTGTGTGAGTCAGGTGTGAACACACTCTCAGACTTCAACATCCGCCTTTTACAACGAGAAGACTTTTATTCTGAAAGTCATTATGCAGTGATGCAGTATGGGTATGATACAGAGGTTATATGCTCATGAAAACAGAAGAATACAAAAGTCAGTTTGGAGACTGAGCTGTCAGTCTCATTTTCCTGCAGGTGAAACTATTCAGAAAGTGGATAAACTTGGATTAAGTTCTTTCCGTTTTAAATGCATCCCCAATTATTGTTATTATTCCTCATAACTCTGCATGTCATTATCCTGAATCCCTCATTTGTACAGAGAGAGATAAACAGAGTATCAATCTGCCGCAGCTGCTCGTCTCTGAGCTGTGCTGAGCTCCAGCTGCGTCTGCTGCTGCTGCTGAGTGATAAATGTGCAGGTACCGTTAGTGGAAGCAGCAGGAGGCAGCAGGAGGCAGCGAGGCGGTAATTACCTTAACTCAACAACAATATACACCGGCACTGAGAAACAGCCTAATATTTACTTCATTACCTCAATCATTTCTTTGGAAAACATGACCCCACTTTCCAACCTGGGCTGTGTTATTCCTGCAGCAGCTGACTCTCACTTTGATCCAAGTGTCACCCCTGGACGACCCTGACCTTTGACCCCGGGTGGTAAATTTTCCCCTGTTGCTCAGGTACCCCGGCGCCATGCTCCCTCGGGACCTGAACGGCACTTTTAATTGCTTATCCTCTTCTCTGTGTAGACATTTGTGGCACTGAAATTGGTGTGCTGTATAAATAAGAGGGTCTGATGTCAGCTGGTGGAGTTTTTTTTGTAGAGGAAACAGTTAAATTCAGGGCTTTGTGTGGAAAAGAGGAATCTGAATATGAACACTTGTGAGCCAATTCTGCGATAAACAGTCATGGGAGCACAGCTGGATCACTGAATTTTATGGTAGTTGCTTTAAAGAGCAAATTATTAAAGCATTAACAAAGGGAAATAACTTCATAAAAGGCAGTAGCTCCTCAAAACCCAACGTTTGAGTATAATTTTAAACTCATCTGAACAGTAGAGTACTCTGATGTCCACTTTTTACATCCACAGTTGGAGCTACTTGTGATTAGCAGCTCATTTCAGTCTGCAGACTAATAAATGCAGAGTCAGGATCTCTGTTTCCTGTCTCCATGTTACCAACGCTGTGAACTGGACGTCCTTGATAGTCCTGATCCAAGCTCCAGACCACATCCTTTACCCGGAGAGTCCTGATTTTGGTGCTGTTCTGCAGCTCTGGGGCCTTTTTTGGTCAACTTGGCAGAGCCGAGGCCTCGCCAGGGACCTCGTTCATTCATTCATTCATTCATTTGACTCACATTCGGCGCCTGCGTTGCCAAACCCATGGAGCCGAGCCTCGCAGCCAGGCCGCTCCGTGAAAATAAAAACTACAAGTGGAAAACAAGAATAAGAGCAATAAAATGGCAACAAATCTGTTTTCTGATGTTTCTCCTCTTAAAGAAACTCCCTCCTCCTCCTCCTCCTCCTCCTCCTCCTCTTCTTCTTCTTCCTCTTTGTACTCACAGACTTCTCCGTCTCAGAGCTGGATGAGTACATTTTCAGGTTTCCACGCCTGCTGCTGCTGCTGCAGCCCTGAGGCTGACTTTTTCCACATTCAGCAGAGCTTCAGTTGCATTTTGGACGGGCTCGATGGTGCTCCGCTTTCAGGCGTATTATCTTAATCGCTGCCAATGTGCCACAGGCTAAGAGAGGGCAGCACGGTGATTTATGCCCGGCTTAAGTGATTTAAAGATCTTTAAAATATTTTACTGCTCTGCTTCTTCTATAGGAGGCGTGTAGGGAGGAGACGGTTCGGGCCAAGAGCTCGGCTCACTGCTCTGACATGAGATCCAAAAGCTGCGGCTCAACGTTTGCGTTTGGGTTGCCAGTTTTGAAGCTGACTCACATTTTCTCTCTGGTGTCTTTGTGTTGCTCTGCATCATTGTGTGCAGATCACTGTAGATGAAAAGTTCTTTAAAAACACTGAGACCATCAACACGTTGAGTGGTGGAACGGCCAATTAGGACACTTTCAATCTCTTTTTTCTTGGTTTTGTTTTGGGGAAGGCTTCAGACACTAACTCCTGAGTTGTGGAAGAAAATGTTAAGGACACAGGAGACCTTTGACCCTCTGGAAATCTTATCCCCACCAAAATGTATAACTCCCCAACTCTGGACAGTTTGAAGTCACACCTCAAAACCCACCTTTTCTTCTCCCTGGCTTCTCCATATTAATATTTAGCTTCAGGCCTTTTCTGTTGTGTGAATTGTTTTGTTTGTCTTGGGTTCCATGAAAAGTGCTACATAAATCAAAGCCATTATTATTACTATTGTACTCGTTACAAACTTATTTTGTTATGTCTTATCTTATCGCTTATTCTATTCTATTGTATATTTGTATAGTGTTATTACTGAACATGTTTATTTCATATTTTACATTTCATATGTTATCCATGCACAGGTTATGTATACTTCCTTTTAAAGTTTATTTTCTTGTTCTTAGTTGATATATGGGCATGTGGGAGGGAGTTTTTTTGGCTGCAGGTTATTTCAAATTTTGTAATAATGTTGCATGCTATGTCTTGTAACCTGCAACTGGATACTGTGAATTTCCCTCGGGATAAATAAAGTATCTATCTTTCTATTTAATTGCCCTTTTCTATTTCATCCCTAATTACTTTTTCTACTCCTGTACTTTGTGATGAGCAAGTGGTAACACTAAATTTCTCCACAAGGGAGATTCTGAACCTTGTACCAGAAAATAAAGGAACAAACCATTTGTTGCCAAACATAATGCAAATAATTTGTCAAAGTAAGTGAATTTGACAAATGACGTAGTTTTACCAATTTGTAACTGCCAAACAGAGATGCAAGGTTGAACAGGTGCTTCTAGTGGCTGAACTACAAAAACATCAGAATTCATATGATTCATCACATAGAAATCACTGTACTATGAACAATTCTTGCGGCCAAGCTTGACAGAGAAGAGGAATGGGCAAAAAAAAATGTTGTAAATGGTGAAAACCAATGCAGACTTCTTCTATTCTTGTTTAATGCTCTTGTAGACCTGTGTTTTGGATACACTGGAAGAGGAACGGATGCCATGGAACACCATGCATCTCATTTCCTTGCACCACATTTGTGCAGAAACCATAATCCAGCTTCACGTGCAATTTCTTGGGACAGACATGAAACGTATCAGGGGTCAAACTTTATGATTCTGAATCCAGACACTACAGGTATGAGAATTTTACCTTCTGCGTTTTTCACTGCAGGGACGTTTTCTTGGCTCCTGGTTGAAGAAATGAAGAGTGGCAGGCGAGCAGGGATCCATGAAGGGATCTGGATCTGCTGCACTGATGTTGATGAAGTCTTTCTAGAAGTTATAACCACGCATGGAAAGTTCTGCCCGCTGTAGCATGCTACCACAAATGCTCTCTCTCACACACACACACACAGGTTGGAGCTCATGCTGTGTGTGAGTTTTGAGTTATTTCTGACTCATGGCTGCATTTTACATTTACACACATCTGCTTGTGTGCCCGTGTTGTTCTAGCGATGCTGTAAAATGATACATCACCCTCTCGAGAGCTGCACGGATCTGCCTTTAAACTTTTAAAAAAGCTTGTTTTCTATCAATTTAAAGCTTCATAATTTGCTTTTTTCATCTGATGCAACATGCAGAAAGCTTTCAATCACTGCAGGCCTTGATCTGATCTCAGTGCACAAGCAAAAATAAATCAAAGGCACGATGCGTAACGATATAATTCAAGCATCAATATACAACTTAATTCCAGGGGAAGGCTTTAAAATGCCAAACGCTGACTTTTAACACATGCTCACACCAAATCCAATATGCTGTGTTTACACCTTGTGCTATTTTCTGCACCATATGGACGGAGCACGGCCTCGCTAATCTTCATTTCTGAGCTCTGCCAGGAAAGTGGAAATGTTTGTGTGGATCCAAGTCAAATGTGTCAACTTCACTACATCTAAAAAGAGTAATGCTCCAAAAGCATGATGGGTAAAGGATGAGAGAGTAATCTTGGTGCTTTATTTGAAAACAGGATGATAATCAGTGTTTTTAAATCCTCTGCCAGGAGAGCCTCTTTCTGCCACTAGATGGCAGCAGCACACACTGCTCTCTCTCCTTTTAGATGCATGAAAACTGAACTCCAGCTTTTAAAAGGTGTTTGCAGAAAGAAGGTAAAGCCATAAAAGTTGCACCTCATTTCTATTAGAGAGCAAAGGAAGGAAAATAAAGCTTCAGTTTGGTTTCCAGAGTGTCACCTGTGGGCCGAACCCGTCTGTCACCACCGGGTCTGTTCACAGGACAGGAAGAAAACAAGAAGGAGTGGGTGCGAGGAAGGAAAAGGTTCCAGGAACAGGGCTTTTCTTCCATTTTTACCCTCAGGAGCGATGTTTGCAGTGGAAACACCCAGGAGAGATAAGGTGGGACGTCACGTCTGGACTTCATCAGGGCACTGCCTCCTGAGCTTTAGGATCGCCTCCAATTCTGCTAAACTCCCTGTTTAAACAACGCTGCAGGAATCTGAGGTCACCCTCCGAAAGCAAGAGGGGGGAAATATATAACATTTGCCGTATCCCAGAAAAAAAAAAAAAGCCGGCAATGCTGTAAATTAAAGCGGGCTCTAAGTAATGCAGACAGGCAGGGAGAATAAACAGAGCGCTGCTGTTAAAATGTTGCTCACCACAACACTGAAGTCAAAGAAAACACACTCCATCACACACGGGTGAAACATAAGAGTACGGAGGAGGGAGAGAGCCAGGGGAAACTTTTGCATTTTGTGATTGATGTTCAAAATTAGAGAATTCAGTCCAACCCTCAGAGTTTGAGCCAGTTCTAAAAAATATCACACAGAGGTTTTTTTTTTTATAAGAGTAAAAATAAATCAATAAACAAGGAAATACGTTAAAGCAAAACTTGATTTTTATACCATGCACAAGAGCAAAGGGAAGGTTTTGTTGCCATCACGTTTTGTGAATGGAGTCAGGAATTTAGCTGAGATGTCATAAATGAAGATGAAAAAGGGAGAGTTAAAAGTTCATATCTGAGTTTTTCACGCCTTACAGGAAGCCTAACATAGAAACTGGGATGATTTTTAATATTTCTTAACAGTATATTGGGAATTCGCTGACTGATTGGCTGTCAATCTGTCCAGGGTTACCTCGCCTCTCACCTAATGACAATTGGTATAAACTACAACAGTGGTGTGCACAGAGGGAGGGGGCCAGTTGTTGAAAAGCATGTACTAAAGTGGCCTCTTGGGAGTCAAAACATAAGCTACAGTTCCCCCCTGGTTGGAAAACCACACTAATCTGCTCCTATGGCTGATTTAAGGATGGTAAAATACCCACTTGTGATCCAATACTCACACAAAAGTGAACTCGTGGAGGTTGAAACGTGCTAGAGTGATCAGCACCAAAAACTTGTGCAGTTGTGCCCTCTTGGAAGACAAAACGTGCCATTGTGCCCTCTTGTGAGACAAAACACATGTCAAAGTTGCCTCTTGGGAAACAAAACGTGCCATTGTGCCCACTTGGGAGGCAAAAGACATGTCAAAGTTACCAGTTTGGAGACAAAACATGCTGTTTTGCCCTCTTGGGAGACAAAACATGTGCTGTTATGCCCTTTTGGGAGCCAGAACACATATCAAAGTTGCCGTTAGGGAGTCAAAACCTACCATTGTGCCCTCTTGGGAGCCAAAACATGTGCCATAATGCACTCTTGAGAGACAAAACGTGCCATTGTGCCCTCTTCGGAGACAAAACGTGCTGTTATGCCCTCTTGGGAGCCAAAACACATGTCAAAGTTACCTCTTGGGAGCCAAAATGTGCCATCGTGCCCTCTTTGGAGACAAAACTTGCTGTTATACCCTCTTGGAAGACAAAATATGTGCTATAGTGCACTCTTGAGAGATAAAACGTGCCATTGTGCCATCTTGGGAGACAAAACATGTGCTGTTATGCCCTCTTGGGAGCCAAACACACACGTCAAAGTTGCCTCTTGGGAGACAAAATGTGCCATTGTGTCTTTTGGGAGGCAAAAGGTGCCACTGTGCCCTCTTGGGAGACAAAAGACATGTCAAAGTTGCCTCTTGGGAGACAAAACATGTGCCGTTATAACCTCTTGGGAGACAAAATATGTGCCATTTTGCCCTGTTCAGAGCCAAAACATTTGCCATGATGGCCTCTTGGGAGACATAACACACAATATACACCTTTTTGAGAGCCAATGCATATAAAAGTACCCTCTAGGGCGCCAAAACATGAGCCACAGATCCTTCTTAGGAGACAAAAATACTAGCTGTGAGAGTCCTTTTGGGCACTAGAACAAAAAAATGTTATCCCAAAATTTTGACTTTTCATGTTAGGATTTTGACCATTAAACTCAAAATTGCTTTTTCAGCTCAAAATTTCAACTTATTTCTTATAATTTTGAATTATCTCATAGACAGTCAGTGAATTTCAATCATCTTAAACTCAGCCTCACAACTCTTTTAGGCCTTCATGGTTCTTCTATTTCCTCACAGATGGTTTATTATTTTTTACTCAGTCTAAATGTGTTACTCAAAAACTCTCTGTTGGAGGTGGAAGTGTAATTCATAGATGTGTCCAATGAGGTTTAACTTTTCTTGAATTGAATCTTTATAACAGGGGGCGGGAGGGCTTTTTTTGAGAGGGGGCAGCTGCCACCCTAAGCCCCCCCCCCCAGTAGAGCCGCCCCTGCAACAAAGGTACAAATGTGAAAAATAACATTTAGTCTTCATTGCCAGCTCAAAGGGACACTTTTTTTTGAGATGTTAACTTTATTCTAAGACAGATCTTTTGTTTACCCCGAGGGGCGAGCTGAGATTTATCCCTGAAATCTCAGAGCTGATTCCCCCCTGAGGCACAATTCATCCCGACCACTTTTTACGGCCTTCAATAAAACACGCTTTAAAAGATGTTCCTTCCTTTTGTCTGCAGCTCTGATTCGATCAGCAGAGCTCAACAGTCTGAGGGGCCTTGGCCTGTTTTCTCTTTCAAACATGATCACATCCTCCCAAACCTCCCTCCCTGTGATCGGATCTGTTTGCTTAAACAACCACTTAATTACACTTGCCATCATTTTGTTTCGAGGCCACATAAATAACACGCTGGAGTCGACCCACAAGTAGAGATATCTCACAGACGCCCTCACGGAGGCTGAGAACTTTTCCCGCTGTGTCATGTTCGCGGCATCAAACGAACGCTAATTTATGGTCGCGCGTCCTGCAGAGAGCCTCCCTCGCTGGGTTTTCAAACAGAGGTAAACTGAGAAGCAGCCGTTTGGCCATATTTCAGACGATAGTTGACCCCTGACCTCTGGGAACGGGTCTGACCTCGTAGATTAAGCTGAATATTTGAGGCCAGTGCCACATGGGCTGAGAGACGGGACTGTTGAAGTGTTTGTCCATTAATCACAGCTCCGCTTTGACAGAGTTGACCCGTGGATCCAGTTTCAGCTCACTGAATCAAAGCTGCTAATCGTCACCTAAAGACAAATGGTCCAGAAAGTTCCAGAGACTAAAAAAGGACGTAAACGTGTCCAAGTTTGTTCCAATAAAACATGACAAACTGGTCAAATATGATGATCTCACATAAAATTATCCATCAGAAACTCACTTTTTCAACACATTTAGACTAAATTTGGTTTATAA